>JAPDVR010000010.1:44069299-44351799 GCA_026230005.1 Gila orcuttii
ATGCATATGTCAGTGTGTCAGGAATGTTGCTGGTCTCCACCCTCTGAGATTTAAGGATGGATGAGCTAATATAAATCTGAAGTTTTCTGTGTTGACATCACTCAAACAATCACACCATCTGCGTCACTTAACACACACTCATGAACTCGTTTCAAAACCTCTCAATCGAGACTCAGGCTACAATATCAGCGTCCACACCGATACACACTACATCCATCTGACTCTCACATTGTAGAAGAATAATAAACTCATCAAAACTATGAAATAGCTATTTTAATCAGTATAATTCTAATCTATCTTCCATTTTTGATCCGATGCTCATGTCAGAGAGAATCCGTGTGCTGAAAGAGACACCTGTCAGCTGGGTGTCCATCTGTCCCCTTAAAGCAGCCAGAAACACATCCAAAGTGTGCTAAATATATCTAAAGCCATCACTGAGAGACATCTACGTCAGCCCAGGTGTGTGTGAGAGCATGCGAGAGGTCAAAAGGTCAAGCTACACCCTTCAAAATAAAGCTTCTTTATTGGGATCGATGGTTCCATTAAGAACCTTTAACACCCATAGAACATTTTCATTCCACAAAAGGTTCTAAATAGTTTTTTTTAAATTACACTAAGTAAAAATGGTTCTCTTAAGAACTGTTCACTGAATTGTTCTAAAACTATTGTATGGCATTGCTGTGAAACCTTTATTTCATTTATTTATAGGAAATTACATAATTTATAAAGCTCTCTGTGTGTGAGTGATGGAGAGGTATGTATGTATGTAAGCTCATCGAGATGTCAGCCAATGATGAAGAGCGTACAGCATCACGTGAGTCCTTTAACAGCAAGAACACATTATAACCGAGATGCAGAATATACTACAGCTCTTTATGTATTGCATTCAAATCAATAATAGCTCTCAGCCAAAACAATGGTTGGATATTTTTCCTTTACCGTTTGTGCTGTTTCATAAGTTATTTTGCATTTCATCATTATTTTACTGTGATTTAGGCTGTTAAATAATAGTGCCAGACCGTGGCATATACTGTATTCACACTTTTATTCATAGCAGACCTGTTGATGTAACCTGTGGATCTGATCTTCACCCTGTTGCTGTACAATTCACCTGTGGATGAATCATGTGAAATCTCATCTGTGCAAACTAATGCCTTCAAACCTGAGATGCTCAGGAGGAACAGCTTCTGTGAGGCGTCCTCAGTGTGTGTGTGTGTGTGTGTGTGTGTGCTGTCAGTTCTATTTATAGCTCAGTGATGTGTCCTCCATGCATCATGAGCAGGGATGCTGGATATATTCTGTACCTGTTACCAAGAGCTCTAAACCCTTCTTTAAGGGGGAAACTTCAAAAATGATTCAGATTTATTTGCATTATGCATTATATGTTTTTACAATTTACTATTATTAGTACTGATTAGACTGTATTAAAAGCCCTTACTATGCTAAATTTATGAGATAGATTCTCATGTAAAATTGCTCTAATTAATTCCATATAATTGCATGCAGCATATTGTCATAAATCCATGAACCTAATTTTAAACAAAAGCAATGATCTTATTTAAGTTTGGCCAACAATTTTTTAAACAAAAAAACTGTGCATCCATCCATCTATCCATCTATCTATCCATCTATCCATCTATCTATCTATCCAAGACAAGAGGATGATAAAATGAGACATGCAGTTGGCACTCACCTGGAAAAGTATATATCTGTTCCTGCTCGTTTATGGGTTGCTATGAGAGAAACGATGGCGATCACACACTCATTCATAAAAACGCACCGCGGATCTTCAGCGCGCGCCGTAGACGAAAGCACGCACGCGCGCGCAGCATCCTAACGCGAGATCTAAAAATAGCGCATCGCGCAACAGAAGAGATGCAGTAGAATAACGCGTTACCCATACTGACTGCTTCTCACATCACAATGCTGTCTTGTATCACTCAAGAGATGCTGACAGTGAAAATAGCATGATGAGTGTGACATGATCTTTTACACCATGAGCACATATAGGCTACAGGACATCTATATCTTTCTAATGCATAGGCTATCAAATATAAAATCTATAGCCAATTTTATTTTGCTTTAGTTTAATTTTATTTAGATTATCAACATCAGTTAAAGTTGAACTGTTGGGGGGAAAACGATGATCCAATAGATAATGAGATATTTTTGTCTGTTAGCCATTGAACATTGTCATAAAATCTTGCTGTGGGGAAAAAATAATGTAATTTGTCAATTATAAGCTATCCATGTATGCCTAATCATGATATCAAAGCATTTATGTACATTCAGCATGAGTGAGCAATTCTTTAATGCATTCCATTTTTATCATCACTCATATGCAGAACAAGCCTTATCAGTAGCATCACATCAATTTCATGTGCATTACTCTGTGCATTCATCTCCTGCTTCTTCCTCATCTATCTCTGTTCTTCTCACTTATGGTCATAAACATAAAAAAGGTCCAAAGTTTATTAAGGATCATTCAATGTGACGTCATGGCCCAGGTCAGCTGGTCTTTATCCTGTTGTGTGACTGATAGCCTATATGGAGGAATTTGGAAACATATTAACATACTTATTTCTGACTTGGACTACTTTATAAAATAAAGACATATGATTTGAAATGGAATAGAAATGTAAAGATTATTCTTCATTTGCCCCTTCTAATGTACCTCTGATGATGGTTCTTCCTCACCCCTGCCTGCAGTGTGACCCGAGCGGGGCTTTGAGCAACTGGAAACAGGTAATGCCATGCAGCAGTAGCTGATTAATATTGAATATATTTATATAAAATAAACATTTCAAGCTTTCACACCACGCAACCCAGCTAACAAAGATGTGTCCTAAAACATTTAGCTTATGTTCCCATCAAGTTATGAAATTATTTCTTAATGTTATCTGAACGTTCAAATTATCCAGTTTTCAAACTTTTGGTTATACAACAAACGTTAAGGGAACATTCCATTTCATTATTCTGCAAACATTATGGGAATGTTACTTTTGAATGTTCTCAAAACATTCTAAAACAAGTAGTAACATTTTTTAAAAAAGTACTATATAGGCTACATTCATTAATGATGTAAAAACGTTTTTGTGCTAACGTTTTAAAAACATTAAAGACCAGATAACTTTACTGGAAGAATGTTTGTTCAGAAAAGCCAAAGTTCTGAGAGCATTCCCTGTTAGCTGGGAAGGAACATCCTTTATGTTTTAGCCATGTTTACACAAATAATTGGCTCTACTTCAGTGTAGTTCTTGACATATCCATGCCAAAAGAAAGGAAGAAAGAAAATACTTTTATTCAAGTTGTGCACTAGAAAACTTTCAGAGTTTCATTGTGTCACATGTTGAGAGCATTGAGGTCAACTGTTGTATCAGTGCTGGTTCAGCAGAAGTGCGTTATGAAGAAGAAGAAAAATACGAGTAAATACGTCGTTACACAGGTCTGTGCTATTTAAATTTACCAAATATAATAAATCATGAGTCACGGGTAAGAAATGTGTGTCATCATCACGCGCTGACCAATCACAGGTTACGCTACAGGTAACTTTATTTGACTAGTATGCCCACTCTACAACGCAGAGCAATACACAGCGCAGGGCAGACTTCTGCTTGGGAGGAGAATACGATTTGGCTCACGTCTAACTAACATAATAAAAAAATAAATTCTATATGAGTCTATATAATTTTAGAAGATATTTATCAACAAATTTATCAAATCATGGTTATAATATTCGCCAAAATAGTAGCTTCGTAGGCAATCTTCCGGGTGATTGAATCCTGCCGACCAATCAGAGCCCGCTTTTCTCATCACATGACCTTTCCCCAGAAGCGCTCCGGAGTGTTTGCTCTAGTTTGAGTTGCTTGTCGAGCTCGCGCTCATGGCGGCTGCAGGGTGGGCGCGCGCAGTCCTGAAGCGCCTCAGTTTATGAACGTGAGAAGAAAGAAATACGTTAATAATGTGGCGGGGATAAACCAAACAACCGTTTTTACATTTTAAATAATGTTTGCAGAGGTAAGCCATGATTTTCCCTAATTGGATAGTCTGTTTTTTCCTTTTATCGTATTTCCTGCTGTATTGAGCGGCTGTTAGCTTAGCCGTGTGTTACCTGAGCAGGTAAATAAACACACACACACTGACGTACACACACAGTTAACGTTACACACATTAGCACACACGCGCGTCTTGTGTGCAGGATTACACACAGTAATGCGATGGGATTAACGTTATATGTTTCTGAGCACTGACAGTAAGTCTTCAGCTAGCTCAGCTAACATCAGCTGTGTCTGTTACATGTATGTGTGTTTACATGAGGAATGTGTGTGTGAGTGAGTGAGTGAGAGAGAGACAGTTGTGTGTATTGGGGCCATGGGTGGAGATGATGGGTTTTTGTGTGTTTTCTGCGTGTCTCAGCTTGTTGATGTTGAGATACGTCGTGGCATGTGTGTTAAACGTATATGTATGTTGAAAATGTGCAACATATGACGTATGTTGAAATAAAATACTAGTTTTGCGTGTATGGGAGAAATAAAACCTTGTAAAGGCTGCAGTTCAGACCATAAGGTTGATTATGATGACAAACCTGATAACAGAAACTGGTTTTGTTTGTTAGTGTCATATGAGTATCTGATCCTGATGTGTTGATATACTGAAAACGCAATATACGTTATACAAAGTAAAACCTTGAACCTGTTTTAGCTGTATAAGTTACATTGTAATTTGTTTATAATGAGAAGCCTGTTTCTGTTTGTTTTGCTCTTGTCTTATGTTATTTTAACCTATCAGTATATGTGTATTATTGTTTACAAAAAAAACAATATAGTAAAGTGTAAACATCCAATTTGCCTTTATGAGGCAGTTATACCCATGCAGACTTTGCTTGTATGACGCTGGTCTTGTGTGTGGATTTTATTTCAGTTTCTGAGCAGCATATTTATAAAGTGACTTTGGCTATGCAAACATTGTGGTATGGTTGGTTATGATGGCAAGATAACACTCTGGTTTCATTACACTTACTGTCACTTAGATGTGTCATTTCACCCTCTATTTATAAACTCCTGTTAGAGACATTTGCAATAAGCAGACTGTCTGGTTTGTTATTGTTTTCAGGTACATATGTACTGTATGCAAATTTAGCATCAAACCTATAATCAAGAGCAACAGGACAAGTCATAGAAATTAATTTGTGAGAATTCTGGGAACCTGATTATTTTGTGAATCGGTGTGTTGCCTTTTGTTTTAGCTGTGAATGATTGTTTAAACTAATGCAAATATTGTAGTATAGTTAATCATGACAGGCCTGAAAGAGTCTTGTTGTGTGAGCCCTGTTTTGGGGTTATTTTAGGTTATGACATTTATTTAACATTTTAAAATAACTTAAAGATTAAACACCTGTTTTGTTTTGAAGACAAGCTTGCCAGTTGGTTGCATGCCACATTACATAATTGAAAATCGTGCATTTGTTAAAAGTTCAGTGCATTGTTGAAATCTGTCTGTATTTGGTCACCTGATGACAGGTGGATGATGTGAATCCTCTTGAGTCACCTGACCCGCTGTAAGAGCGTCCTCACGTGTCTCTGCTGGCATATCAGGACTTGAACGCATTCACTCTGTCTTTGCATTTTAGGGCTGGACCTCGAAGTTAATGCACTACAGCAAATGTTTTACTAGCTCGTGGTGTTGAACCAGAGTTTCAGGTCAACCTGCTGTGACGCATGTGATGTTATATTACAGGTCAATTCGTTTGTTTGCAGTAAGTACAAATAGAATAGAATCATATAGAATTATAGGAATTTCATGCACAAACAACAACAGAGGTTTGTTTCTTCATTCCTTTTGTTTCCTCAGTAAATTGTAAGTAGCCTATGCGTTCTTGTACAGTATGCCGCTGGGTTGTGTGTCAACAGGGGAAAGCCAGCCAAAATGTAAATGTCCAGCACTTGACTATCAGACTCGTGTTACGACACGAGTAGCTCAGTTCACCTGTGCACTGAAGCTATCCCAGCATGCTCTCTGCGTGTGCCCTGTTTATGCCCATCGGAGCTGTGAGATATATGCTGATGTAAATCTTATTATCTGATCCTTATCAAAGCTTTGTGAAGCTCCTGGTCATGCGGTGTTAATTAGCTGGGTGCTATACTAATACTGACAATTATTTCACAGTAACACCGTGACTGTAGCCTGTGCTGTGAAGGAAGCTGTTTGTTTTTGAAGTGATGTAGTTATATGTTACTAGACATACGATTTTGTTTCACCCATTTTTTCCATCTGCCAGATGAAAATGTTATGTCTGATTTCTAGGGCTGCCCCCAGCTAAAAATTTTTTCTTGTTGACTGGTAGTCGTTCATTTAAGCCATTAGTCGACCTATCGCACATTTATATTTAATTACTTAAATACATACTGGGGGAAATACTAAACCATAATGAGTCTTTTTAATATATATAGCCTATAAGCTTGCCGCAAAGCACTGACAAAAGTAAGAAAAAAAAATAGCAAGGAGAGATTTTAATTATTTATTAATAAACTAGTGCTTTCTGAGTCAGTGTTGGCTGCAAAGATGAAGTTGGCGATGCTGACTCGTCATCGCTGCACTACAGATTACATAATCAGAGTATTTGTTTTCTATTTAAATTGGTTTGTTTAAAAGTAGAAATTTCAAGCTTTCCATAGGCCTAGATATATTTCTCATGTCTGTAAGTATGGCAAGTATACGCTGAGTTTTCGGTGCAGTTTACAGATACTGAGACGAGAGAAAGCGCATCCCGTTTGTTTATTTTACAAAGGGACAACGTTTTGTTGTTATTGTGAGTTTACACAAATAAGAGTAATGATGTATAACTCTTATCTGCATGACCAAGTAAGTATTTTAAGTTGTTTCCACTGTTATCAAACACTTGGATATGCGCCTAATAATAGCGCACATTTATCTAGGTTAACGTTAGAGCGAGTGGCCAAGTACAGTTGCTACTACTTGCATATTTCAAATAAGCTTTTAAAGAACATTATTTTATTTACATGGCAATAAGTTTATTGTAGTTATTTGGTCTGTAGAGAACTTTAACTGTTTTATATATAAGTGCAGGTGGCATAGATCTGGATTATACACACAGCTTTTGGTCTCTGCGTAGCAGCACTCGAGCCTAGGGTATTTACACCGGTCTTAAAATAGACCTCGGGGACCAGCCTGAATGAAACGCCAAAGTCTGAGGAGTTTTGTTCGAGATCACTCTTGAAACCTTTGGGATCTCTTATGAGCTCTTCTCAGTGCCGAGTCACCCTCTATTTTAGCTGAGAATCAGTTCTGGAAAGCTCTGTGTATTCACGACGTTAGCCGTAGCATGCATGGCCATGCTGCGTAATGTGAATGAATTTTGTGGTTTGTTTAAGAAGGTGGAGCTTGTTTGCTGCATATGATTGAATGACCGTCGCTGGATAATAATCTTAAGGTGATGATACACAGGGCAACTTTTTGAGCAATGTTGCTGGGCAATCTTGCTGAGCAATTGTTGCTTGGGCATTTTCCCATTGAAAATGGGCAATAAATTTATATCTGGATAATTTAGATTGGTCGTGAGCCCTGTCTCTCATCTGGTTGCCCGTTGGTGGCAACATTGCCCAGCAACATTGCTCAAAACGTTGCCCTGTGTATCATCACCTTTAATGGCTGAGGTCTTTGGTGGCCCATTCTGACATGACGGAGTGAGATCATTGCTGTTAAGAGTCCTATTAACGTTACAGCTTTACAACTTTCTGCCTCATATGAAAGCCTGATGATTACATTAAATTGATTTATTTATTTATTAGATTGCGTCTGTCCTCAAACTCACAGAGCGTCTGTCTTCCTACTGGATAGAGACTGTCACCTCATGTTAGGCTGCAAGATATTGGAAAAAAAAACTGATATTGCAATAGTTGATTTTTTGCAATAGCATATTGCAAAAAACTATTTATTGTTTCACCAGATGACTTGAATAGCTCTATTTGGAAATAATTAATAATTGCTGAATTATTGATGTGATTTTGTAGGGGAGTGAATCTGCATAGAAAATCGTAAACAAATTTCAAGCATAGATAACTGGTCCGTACGGATCAACTACAGTACGATCCCTTTACTTGACATCGCACACCATTATATCGATGTTAAAATTATATATGCAGCCCTCATGTGATTTGCTGTGATGTGAAAACATGTTAAAGATAAAACGTCTGTTGGATTATTGTGTGTTTGACGACAGAGAGCAGCTTTGGTGTTCAAGTCCCCCGTATGTCATCATCTGCTTTTATCTTCTTCAGAGGCAAGTTTGGCGGCGATAAGGGCTGAAACGTGTTTTTTAGAGCACATGGAGAACTTCCCAGTCAAGGACGTTTTCCAAACAGTTAGATTGTATGTGCGTTTGTGCAAATCTCTTTATCTAAAAACACAATGCATAAACTGCTAATATTAACTAGTCCATATATTGTTAGACTTTTTGAACTTTGATAAAAGCAGTGAATGTTGATTCAGAACAGGTTTTTCTCCCCTTCATGTTGTTTGATTGATGTAGTGGATAACTTTTCTTTGGTTTTTGGTAAGGTGGCATTCAGATGTCTTGTTTTCCCTCATACCTGATACCTTTTCTCTGTGTTGTGGTCTGGTGTCACTGTATTGATGACGCTTACTTGCACACATTGAGACCAATTGCAAAGCAGACACGTTCATTGCATCTTTTTGAAACATCAGGACTGTTTAGTAGCCACTACACTGGTATTTAATCAGTTAAATTGATCATTGTTTAGTATTTACTCAGGCTTATGTTGTTCTGTATGATTGACTTTATTCCACAGAGCACAGGAGAAAGTTTGAATAATACGCTGCTCACTGGCTGTAACTTTCATGCTTCATAATGAGCACAAAAGGACCTTTAATGACTTTTTACCCATCTTTAATTTCAACTGATCAAATTCATTGTTCACTGATAATCTTCTCTTCAAATTAACAGTGAACTGGTGCAAACATTATTGATAATGACTTATATATCAGCACAGAAGTTGTGTTGACAATTTTAATGGTGCGTTTTTGTAAATTTAGGCAAGAACATTCCACAGAAATTCATTTGTGTTCCATGGAAGAAAGAATCTATTCTGGAACTACATGATGAGAGTGAATAAATTATGACAGAAGTTTCATTTTTGGGTGAATTATTCCTTTAAATGAGACAAACAGACATTATTGATTTCTCAAATCCTGAGTCTGTTGAAGAGAGATGGGCTGTTACTTTAAGTAATCAGATGCATGCTTTTACATACTGGACAATAAAACAACAATAAAACCAGTGATAAAATCCCACAGACACACATTAAAGGATGGACCCTAGCCATGTCTGAGACAAAAGATCCAGTCTTGAGTCTTAAGCAATCATCATCAACAATTTTATGATATAACTAAACCGATATCGTTCAAATGTAATTTGTCTTGCTCTAATAGCATCCACCACAGCGTTGTGTTGTGTGTAAGCTGGTGTTTTAGCTGGAATAGTTTGCCAGCGCCCTGTTTTGCAGTCCTGTGACACACCACACGTTTGTTTGTCCCTTTAATAACACATATGTGCATTGTGTCTGTGGCATAGGATGATCTCTAGAACGCTACCGCAGCATCCAGAGTGGGCTTGTTATGCTTTTTGCCTAAATCCACATGATGTCAGCACAAGTCATGAATGATCTGCTGTGGGCAGAGGGATTCACAGGTTACAGAGGTCAGGGTTTGTGGTCTTGGAATGAATCAGAGTTAAATCAGTGCTTTTACGTGGTCTTGTGTGGCCAGACTTTTAACATTACAACTTGTTCTGGACAAAAACCGCACACTTTGACAGGAAAAGACTTTTGATTGACTTTCTTCTTTTATGTTATGTTTAGGGGCGGGATTTCTTTTACTCTTCTGCTGTCTTTCTTTTCTTTCCTTTGCTATTCCTTTTTTCCCCTCTCTTTGCACTTTTTCTTATTTTCTTTTGCTCTCATTATTTTCTTCATTATGAACATTTCCAGGGTTCTCAGAAGCAGAAAATGTGTATATATATATATATATATATATAGAGACTTTACCAAGTTACCAAGAAATCAATATAACAATTGTGTTTTTTTTTAAGGAATATTGCATTATTTGTTATAAATGATTTATCATTTTGTTAAATTCAAGTGCCACGTAATCTTGAATCCGAATAACTTCCCCTCACTCTTGCAGCATCTCTTCTCTTCTCTGATGACAGGGGCGGGGCAACCTGTCACTCACATGAGATCCACCAATGGCAAACCACAACCAATCAATTACCCATGGAAAAAAAATCAAGCCCCGCCCTACATTTATTCCCGCTCCAGAAGCAGTTTCACTCAGATATACGTTGCAATAGGGAAATAAAGACTATCACAACTTCTGTTTAACGCCGACCTCAGTAACTGTGGAAATGCTTCATCGCAGTCTCTGAAAAGGGTTGTGATCATATTTTTGGGTTATGTTTATTTAACACACGTCAGCAGGACATACTCCAGGTCCGACCCTTCAGATCTGAGGCACACAGAGGTGTGTGTGTGTGTGTGTGTGTGTGTACGCGATCATCTCAGGAGAAGGAAGAGAAAGGGCAGAGATTGGGTCACTGAGTTTCCTGTCCTGGAAAAACAGGAAACCTGTCCACTGGACACATTCTGTCACACTCTCTCGCCTCATCTCTCGTATAGTCTTTTAAAAACCTTTACCCGTCTGCTGAAAGCTCCAGCAGTGATTTCATTTCGTCTTGTTCTTTGTTATGATGATGATCAGGAGCAAAATGAAACTTTTTTTTGCATTTTGTCGTGTTACTCTGTACATTTGCTACTTTAATTGCAATGCAAGAATGATAATCTGACCGGTGCTGTTGATTTTGTTTGGCAAGAGTGAATCACATCAGAAAATATGAATGTTAAAGAAAAGCTCAGGCACGTTCACATATTTGTACATTAATTCTACACCTTAATGTAAATACAAACAAAAATCACAAAATTTTTATGTTTTTGTGACAAGTGCTCGCAGCAAAACAATGCCTTTATCCTAGAGATAAAATATTATTTTAATGAAATAGTGCAAAATACAATTTCATGGCCGTGAAATTTCCTCAACTCACCCACTTTTGGAAAAACATTTTAGACCCTGATGATGATATATGTACAATTTTACTTGTTCAGTAGCTGCAGTCATGTCTTCTCTTCTGTATTTTCAAGTGTTTCCCCTACAATGTATTCAGCAGCGGACAAAATCTTTCCATGATCAGTAATATCACTTCATTCACTTACACGCCTAAAAACCACGGAGACAAGGCGACCGGCGGCGCTGCATGCGGTGGCTCTGAATCCACTTGTTGACAAGAAAGGAGGAAAAAGCCACATATGGAAATATTTTCGATTAGGCTAATGTCACGTTGCCATAAGGGGCCGTTCACATAGCGTGTTTTTTGCGCGTGCAAATTGGTTATTTCAAATGCGGCATGCGCGCTCATAATAGAAGCGGCGCGCTCATTTTTCCAAGCGCGCCTCTGTTCATGGTTGCATAGCAACGACAGACGCCACGGGAGAGCAAGCGCTTGTGGAAAGGAAAAAGCGGTACAAGTGGTCATCCATGAGGTATCACCTACTGCTTATAGTCCTTATAGTGAAATCATATTTAATTTTTCAGATGAGTCTACTAAACTGTTTGTTGAAGAGAAAGGCGTATGTGGATCGTGGAGGAGCTGAGGTTAGCAGACACTTGCAGAGGGGGGACAATTTGTGGGGCTTCAGTGTCACATGATCCATCAGAAATCATTCTAATATGATGATATGTGATGCTTTTTTTTAAAGATTCTTTGATTAATAAAAAGTTAAAAAAGAACCCCCCCCCCCCCCCCCCATCCAATGGTAAAAACCTCCGGCATGTAACAGCGCACCGCTGCTGGAAAAATTTCTAGGGGAAACACTGAAGTATACTTTATTAATGCTGCTTTCATTCTGATCCATTAACATCCTTCAAAATGAGAACTCCCAGTGAGCCAAAGATAAGAAATAATGTTGTTAACTGTGTGTGTTTCAGGCCAGTCTGTCCATCTGGGGATGGGGGGGTCTGGGAGTCGTCCTCTTCCTCATCTCATTTGGACCCTTTGCCATCTTTTATCTGGCCTTCTACATCCTCTGTTTCATTGGCGGGTAAGTGGATCCCAAATTAGACCATCTGTAACACCTGTTGATGCTCTAACATGATGCTGCAATCTCTCCCTTCTCTCTCTCCAGGGATTGTGTAGTGCTGCTTTTATTTGGAAAGACAAACTCAGAGAAACACCTGGAAAGATGCGAACACTCCTACCTGCCATCTAAACAGACGGCCATACTGAAGGTGCGCAAACCCTTGCATCTGTCTTCCTTCTGATTGCATAATAATTTATTATGTTTGCCACGACACAAAAACGCATTTGTAATGCATTTAAGCAATTTAAGTATGTCATGCAGCTTTTTTCATAAAACCTTAACAATTTAATATTTATTTCAATGTTACAATAACAGGGCCCTATGAAATGTTTAATTTTTTCAGTAGTTCTCGGTTTTCTTTTTTTAAAAATTGGGGAGGTGGATTTATAATTGAATACAAATGTATTAATCAAAAATATTGGTAATCAAATGAAGGCATAAAACCCTAACAATGTAATTCATATTTTAAAAATGTAATCAAATGAAAATTCAACAATTCATTGTATTTTTTTGGCATGCACTTTAAACAGAGGTTTACTGGTAATATTAGAGCATGGAAGAAAAATGTATGATATTCCTTAAATTACGTTTTAATAATTGTAATAACATAACTTAGATAAGATCTTTTGAGTTTATGTGTCTGACATGACAGTAGTTTTAAATCAAATGAAATTGTGAAATGTTAAAATTGTGCTTGAGTTTTAAGACTTTATGTTTGTTCCTCAGGTTTCGGAGGAGATGAAATCAGAGTCCAAACCCATCAAGATAGACCGTCGTCTGACAGGAGCCAATATCATAGATGAGCCACTGCAACAGGTACTGTCTACGAAACCAAACGGATCGATTGTGTGTTTGAGGAACCTGTGGTTTCTCTACTGAGGAGGATTTCTCAGACTGTCGAGTCGTTTGTTTCTGCATGTGACACGAGTAAGACGCTGGATCAGCTAGTTTGAGGGTTTAGGCTGAACTGGTGTTTTCATACAACTGATGAGCACATGACACTCACTTCAGCTTGTTTTCACTCAGTGCTCTCACATGCTTTACTGAATCAGGTTTGAGTCTGCTTACAATGCATATATTCTGCTAGTGTCACTTTTTTGATGGAACCATTTTCTACAATTTAGCTTTTTTTTTGCTTCCCTAAAGGCCACTTCTATTGTTAGTCGAATAGGTTCCTATTGATGTTGCATGAACATTTTCCACTCTTTCTTTGTCATTTAGAAAACAGGTTGTTTTACTACTCCACCTTAGATATGTAAATGACGTATCATTGTCACTTAAATTAATGATTTATTCCAAGAAGCATAAAAATGCAAATTACAATTCAAAGTACACTCAAAATATTGGATAAAATTGTTTATTTTAATTAGATGGAGCTATAATTTTTAGTGTTTAAATGAATAATTTTATAATACACGTTTCAAAGCAGCTTTACAGAAAATCGTGATGTTAATGTGTATGATATCTTAATATCTTAAAGCCTGGTTGTCATTTTTAGCAGATTAGAGTTGGGTGAAAAAAAATCTGGTATCTGAGATTTGCTTCACAATACACATATTATGCTTAATACAAGTGTATGTTAGGCATTCGAATAAAGTTGTATATATATATATACACACACAACTTTATATAGAGAGCTGGGCTATAATATAGTTTACATTTTGCGACGATATAAGAATTGAGCAGTTTTGATTTGCTATGTAGTACATCACTTAGCATGACTGTGCTGTATGTATCCGGGTAAAGTTGGATACACTAAATAGTTGTATAAATCATTATTATTAATTCATCAATTTCCAATAAATTTAATAATTTGTTAATTTCTAATTAAATCATTGCAGTGCATTTTGGATTAGTCTGCATGAGAAATTTGCTAAATCAGGGTATCTTAGACGGCAACCGTTACCTACTGCTATGAACAGCATCACCAGTTTGCCTTTTTCATGATATGACCCTGTTAAAACCGTAGTATATAAGCTCTTCATGACCAAAATCATTATGCAATTAATTTTAAACTAGTCTAACCATTTGAGGAAATTGTGTTAAAGTTAAACAGTCATGAGAGTCTGTCAGCTGGTTTGCAAGCTGTTCTGTTCAGTGTGGACCCCTTTGTGGTACAAGCTATGGGTTATTGTGTCTGTGCCAAGAAGAATTCAGGGCACATGATCAAGAAAAATACATTTCCTTGTGCCTGATGTTTTTCACACACGTATGCACTCACGACATGTACATTAAGAGTTTGACAGAAAATAACATTCTCATAATGGAGTGATATTTTCCACCTTAATTTGATTTCCAGGGGCATTTTTTAATTTTCACTTTTTAATTCGATGCATGCGTCGTCTTTTTACTTTAAATACTTTTTCTGAACGATGTCTGAAACTTTGTATTGCTATTACTTCTCTTGTTTATTGCCTCTTAAAATTAATCGCTTGTTGTAACGCTTTGGATAAAAGAGTCAGCTAAATGAATAAATTTAAAGGTTCTTTAAATATGAAACTAAAACCGCCAGTAGGTGGCAGCAAGTCACTGTCTTAATGAGTGAGTCATTGAATCATTCATTCAACCGATTCATTCAACTGGCTGATTCATTAACAGATGTGTTTACGAATGGATCATTGATGAATTCAGGAACGAAACATTGCTTCGGAGATGCTGAACGTTTCTGTTGGGGTTTTGTCTGGAACACTTTTCTTTGCCAAAATGGAGCAAAAACAGACAATATTGACAATGTTGTGTCTTAAATGTTACTTTGAATTGTTGTATAAAACTATCGCATTTCTAATAATGCTGACAATTGGGAAAAACAGCACTCTTGCTTGTGTGATATTGTTATACTATATCATATGATATAAAGTAGAGACAAAATATCATATGTGGCATTTATTTGCCCCATATATTGAATTTTGGTGTAGTCTACTTGGTTGTACCACGCATTGAAAGCGTTCACTCTCTCAAGGCATGTTTTTTATTTGTTTTTTCAAAGTAAGTGACTTACTAGATAATGTCAGCTTTCACATCGTTAAAACAACAATTACAATATTATCATAGACTATACATCTCACTCACCTCTAATGTGTATACCCCTTTTTGACATTATTTAAGTAAATAGTGTCCTGTTCTGATCCTCTTCTCATGTCATTCATCAGGTCATCCAGTTTGCTTTGAGGGACTATATCCAGTATTGGTACTACACACTGAGTGATGATGAAACGTTCCTCTTGGAGATCCGTCAGACTGTCCAGAACGCCCTCGTCCAGTTCTCCACCAGGTGAGACACCCGTCCGGCCCGGTCACCCTCACACCTGCTTTAAAATCACTGTTGCAGAGAGTTGTGAACGACACTGTGGTTTTCCAGCACTGATGCAACACCTAACCACAAACCAAACACTGCATTCAGATGTTCTTACACATTTTCCTTTGTAAACACGATGTTGAAATGGAGACTGTAACTCCTGTGATTCATTGATGCTCAATCTTTCCGTTCCTCAGGTCTAAAGAGGTGGACTGGCAGCCGTATTTCACCACCAGACTGGTGGATGATTTTGCAACTCATCTGCGTGTTTTCAGGAAAGCTCAAGAGAGGCTGAATGAGAGAGAAGATCCTAAACAACGTAATTATCATTCTTTCCTCTCATTTCACATTGTCTGCAAAACATTTATCAATGGACAGATTAAACCAAGAAAAGCAATAATGGTAACACTTTACAATAAGGTCCCATTAGCTAATGTTTAGTGTAAAGATCTCAATATCAGGACTAAAATTGTTTTAGCCTGTAATAAAAAGTTTTTTTCTTAATGCCTAATTACTGAATGAATGGTTTTAATGGTAACTTGGTTTTAATGACTCATAATGTGAGCATGTGCATGACGTTATTTGTGTGTTTGCGGCAGGTGAAGATCCAGAGGAGCTGCTGGACTCGTTTTTTGAGGCGGAGGTGGAAATGGAGAGGAATATTTGTAGAGATATGGTGTGCATGTCACGCAAGGATGAAGAAGGTAAGACAAACACAGATTTGTGTCTATAGACAGATCAAAGACTCCAGGCCAGTGATTCAAGGCATATTTAAAGTCAACAATAGTCATGAATAACTTGTACATGCTTCTCTAGGGCAGATCTCTAGGCCAGACAAGTTGAAAGACTTGATTTAGCAAAAAATACAAACACACACCCAGTCATTAATACAGTGAAATGCTTTGTAAATGCTTTAGTGACTGACAGACAATCGGAGAAGTCAAGAACACTGTTGTGTGTATGTATGTGACTTGCGAATAAAGATGTCACATGTGATCTCATCTGCAATCCACCTTTATATTTATAACAAATGATTCTCTCACCCTTGTGTCTTTTCAAAATCAAATGACTTACTTTATTCTGTGGAACACAAAAGTTGAGATTAATGTTTACGCTGCTTTTTATTTCAAACACTAAAAGTGATTAGGAACTGCAGCTGTTGAAATTTCACAAATGCACAAAAACACCATGAAAGTAGTTTGCACGACTTGTGCGTTTAATTCCAAGACTTCTGAAATCAAGACCTCTGTGGGTCCTTAAAAATCTTGATAATCTGTTTTACAGAAGAGCAGTTCGCAATCAGTGAATACTGCAAATTTATGCCAAGTGATCGCTTATTGATCTACTGTTGATTATTGATCTGAGACAATGTTTACTTTATGGTGTTTATATTGTAATATCTTGAAAATGGTGGAAATAGTTTTATCTCCCTCATTTTTTTATTCAGTAGATGGCAGAATTAAATCTTAGACATTTCAAAATAAGTTTCCGGAGTATTTCAGGCTTGTTTACAATTAAAAGTTCCACATTATGCAACAACAAAAAAAGTTCTGGTTATTAATGGTATCTGGCATCGAATTCAGTGTAAACTCTAGTAGCTTTTCTCTCCGTCACTGGAAGAAAAGACTAAGAAACACATACAATATATAGTAATTACTAGTATCGGCACAGTAATCTGTAATTCGTATGTATGGATATGTTGGTACATAAACCCTTTTCAGTACATATTGAATAAAACATGTCCTGCCTGTTTTATGATCGTAGTTACCCTGTTGTGCTGATAAGCAGTACTAAGTCCTTGTTGAATGTGTGCGACAACCTGTTTAATTAAGTAAAAGTCAAGTCAAGTCAAATATATTTATATAGCGCTTTTCACAATACAGATTGTATCAAAGCTGCTTCACAGTATCAATCAAAACAACTCCGAGATGCATGATTTAATTTGAGATTGTTTTGGTTTGTTTTGAATTGACATGCAGTACTTTATTTTATTTGTGCTAATCTTAAAAAAGGTCTTAAAAGCCTTACATTTGATTTAAAAACCCTGCAATAGCTTTGGGTGAGGATCAGACTGTCCTGTTTGTTGTTTTTGTGCTGTAGATTTGACTGTAGTGTGTTTTTGGTGCAGGTTACTTGCGCGATCTCTGTGAAGTGCTGCTGTACCTGTTACTACCTTCTGGAGATTTCCACAACAAGAATATGAGATACTTCCTCAGGGTGAGACATAAACACACACATGCTAAATCAGTCCCAAATGCATCCAAATAATATTGTATCTCTTAACTAGTCATGGTCGGCTAAAGAAATGAACGGGAGGAATACTGTAAAGCAGCGTTTTAGGAGGAAACCATAAAACATACATTTTATGCAAGCATTTTCTGATTTTTAAACCCTGTATCCTTTTCTGTCTTCTTATTAAAACTATTTAAAATAGTTTTCATTATTTCAAATTAAGTAGAATATAAATATTAGATAACATAATTTAAAAAAAATTAAGAAATGTTGCCTTGGAAACTAACTGAAATAAATTAGTTGAAATACTAAAATTATTAAAACTTAAGCTGAAATAAGAAAGTAAAGATAAATAGAAATATAAAAAAACAAATAAAAATGACAAAAGCATTTAACAAAATTACTAAACCTTGAACTAACATTTAAATAACTCAAAGTATAAAAATAAAAGGTTATTAAAAAAAAAACTATTATAATATATAAAATAACACTCGTATTTTAATCTGCTATATTCCATTAAAATGCAGCCTAAATAATCTGTGGTTATTGACAGTATATCTCAGATGCTGTTGATAGAGCTTAAGTAGTATTTAATCCTTTAAGACACCAGATCTGGGATTTACGAAAGCAGGATTCTGTTTTGAGATCAGGACTTATGAACTCATGAAGTGGCTTATGTGGTCCTGACAGGTCTTGCTTCTGAGACTACAAGATAAGAACTCCAGCCTTGGTGTTTTGCAACTGGGCAAACTTGTTGATGATGATTAATTAATTAATTGATTGATTGTTTGATGTCCTGCAGGAAGTTTTGGCCAGAGGAGTTCTGCTACCCTTAATTAACCAGCTCAGTGACCCGGATTACATCAATCAGTTCGTCATCTGGATGGTGAGACCTGCTCTTATAGTAGAGGAGTGTGTTGTAAATGTTTATGCTTTCTCTTCAAAACATTTTGTGTGTGTTTAGATTCGTGACTCAAGCTGTAACTATGAGGCCTTCATGAACATCTTAAAGCTGACGGACAAACCGCCTGAGCTGGAGGCCGTCAAAGACAGAGTCCTGGAGGAGCTTCAGCATCTCCGATCTCTGGACACGGGCGCAGACGGTAGACACACACTCGCTACACACCTATGTTTACACACATATGCTTTTTCATTGGTTGGGAAAGTAAACAATGAATTGTGGGGTTTATTTTGGAAAATATGAGAGCAAGTTCAGGGCTTCATAATTTTCATAATGTTTACTCTCTCTCTCTCTCTCTCTCTCTCTCTCTCTCTCTCTCTCTCTCTCTCTCTCTGTACTCACAGATATCAACATCATAAAGAATCAAATCAATAGTTTGCTTTTTGTGAAGAAAATCTGTGAAACACGGATACAAAGGCTACAATCAGGAAAGGTAACCAAATCCCCCTGTTTCATTTACACTTCCTGTTTTATAATTCATTGAAATTCTTTAAGAAAATTATATAATTCATTCATTAAAAAAAAAAATATTTGCTAGGAATATTTATCAGATTTTTTTAAACATTAAACAATTGCTCCTAATGCAGTTTCAGTCTGCACTGTTAAAGCATTTATGTTTTGTAGGAGTTTCATTTGTTTTATATAACTAAGAACATTTATACATATAATTATGCAGACAAATGAAAAAATAAATAATTACCGTTATTGGATGTTACTTTGGCTTTCAACATTTTATTATTATTTAAAATTTAACTTTTTATGAACTTTTTAAATCATCTTAATTATTAACAAATTATATCAGTTGTCTGACATTTAACATTTCACCCTCAGAATCACTAACATGTTTTGGTTGTTTTTTCCAAACAGGAAGTTGACGCTTTGAAACTCGCAGCTAATTTTGGGAAGTTGGTTGTGATTGCGTTGGAACATATCCTAGTGCATAACATCGCACTGCAGTTCTTCATGGGTGAGTCGAGACGGATACACACAAACTGTCCTCTCGTTTGAAATGCATCATCAGCTCATCCCTTATTGCTTTTTATGTTTCTCTCTGTAGACTACATGCAGCACATGGGTGGTCAGGCAGTTCTGTTCTTCTGGCTGACGGTGGAGGGTTACCGGGTCACGGCACAGCAGCAGTTGGAGGTCCTACAGAGCAGTCAGAGAGATGGAAGGAAGCAGAGCAGCCAGACAACCAAAGGGCTGCTGAGAGCCGCTGCGGTGGGCGTCTACGACCAGTACCTGTCTGAGAAGGTGGGGTGATTTAGGCCTTGTCCACACTGACACGGGTATTTTTATAACCGTGACTTTTTTTACGCGGTTCGGCCGTTCGTCCCACATGGAAACACAGTATCAGGTCACTGAAACCGAACATTTTTGAAAACCCCTGCCAGGGTGAGGATTTTCAAAAACGCCGGTTGCAGTGTTGTCGTGTAGACAGTAAAACCGGAGTTTTTGCCTTGCGACCTCAGAGTGTGCGCCGTTATCCGCTGTGTTTGACGTCAGTTTGTGCGCCGCTGACGGCTTCTGATTGGCCAACGTGGCTTTACGGTTAGGGTTATATCGCCGCCTGCTGGTGTGGCATGCTCTTGACAGCGCTTGATAGCATGTTTTTGCGTTTTCATGTAGACGGGATTTTTTTTTTAAACGCAGGAGGAAAAACTCCGGTTACAAAAATACCCGTGTCCGTGTGGACTAGGCATTAGATTTACCGGTTCTTAAACTTCACAAAAACACAACTGAGGTTTGTCGCATATAGGGCCTAGTGGCATAACAAAATATATGTGAGCGAAGATATAAAGTGTCTATCGTTAGAGATTTCGCTGTATCATTTATATTGTGGTATGTAAATATCCGTGCAGCACAGTACTACATGAAGCTATTGACACATTAGAGTGATAAAGAAGCATGCATGAAAGATAAAATACAGATTTTTTAAAATGTAGTCAGTGCAGTAAGCCATGAAAAAGAATCAATGTTGTCACTCGCGCTGAAGCATGCAGAAAAGCATGCAATCGCAAATTCAGTTCTTTTTCGTGGCCTGTTGCTCTTAAATGGTCAAATACACATTTGTGTCAGAATGCCCACCATGTGAACACATTATTAGATCAGTGCTTCAGGTCTTAAAGTGACAGCATATACCTGTCCTAATATATAAGACCTAATATACCTGCTGTCGTCTGTGTCATTAATGTTAATCAAACAACAAAAGACAAAAGTGAAAATCACTGCTCTTAAATTAATAACTTTTGCAGCTTTAATAAGAATCAATGTATTCATAATCCATTCAGTGATTATTTTTTCATTTCTGTAGTATTTCTTACATGTTAAGTAAACTTACTGTAACTGACAAACTTTATTTTGTGTCTTTGTTCTATTGTATTTGTCCTATTGTTTGTAATTTACTACTTTGTATTTTTAATATCTAAAATAACTATATTGTATTTATTATCATCGTGAAATAAATGTTCTCATATCGTGAAATACGTTTTTGGTATTATCGCCCATTCCATTACATGTCAGTCAGATGTTTCGGTTTAGTAGGTCCATGAAGTGATAATTGACAGATTCTTTTTTCACTCAGGCCTCTCCTAGGGTGGAGGTGGATGAAGCATCCGTAACCAGACTGGCTCAAAAACTCAGCAAAGAGGATCCCACACCTGACATATTTGATGAGATCCAGAGAAAGGTCCGTTTTCTGTGCATATATGTGTGATTTGTGTATTCTGACCAATAACAACCCACTAATTGAGCTCACTGTGTTTTTCAGGTGTATGATATGATGTTGAAGGATGAGCGGTATTACCCGTCTTTTAGGCAGCACCCGCTGTATGTGCGGATGCTGGCCGAGCTGGACATGCTGAAGGAACCCAGTTTCAGGGGATCTGATGATGGGGACGTAGGTGAGAAACCCAAACGGGATCACATCAGTCATTAATGACAGCAACAATGAGTCTGTTTGAGCATCATTTTCTAAGGCTATGTCTACATTAATCCGGATACATTTTCGTTTCAAAATGTTCTCAGTCCACACTAGCATTTTCAAGCGTTTTCCAAAAGTTTCTCGTCCACATTGAAGCTTAAATCATCTTAATGCACATGCAAAAACATAATAAAAGCTCACTGAGATGATACCAAATGATCAGACATAATACATTTCTCATATTATTCTTCTGGCACGATCATTTTAATTGCAAAATATCACTTACTGATGCATTCAGGTCGAACTCACTCACCACTTCATGTGTGGTCTAAAATGCAATTGCTGTCCTTCAGCAAAACATGAGGGCAATTTGAAGTAAATTTTCTGTCACCTTTGTAGAAATGTAATATGAAGATTGTACAAAGTAACATTTATCTTGTGAAAATGAATACAACATAGCAGGTGCATACTGGTATAAACATAGATGTCTATTGGTACGATATGCATCACATGACTAAACATGCGTCATCCTTTTCAAATACCTCCGTTTTCGTAGGACGTAAACACTTAAGTGTGGATGAAAGGCCAAAACGTAGAGAAAAAGATGAATTTTCAAATGTATCTAGATTTGCGTAAAGTAGCATGAAATTAATTAATATTTCTCTGTTTCTCCAGAGTCATTCAACGGGTCTCCAACAGGAAGCATTAATTTAGTATGTTAAATAAAACATATCTATATTTACATACATTGTGCTGAATGTATTGGATTTGTTTCTAATGAATGTCTGTTTTTTGTAGTCATTAGATGATCTCAGCAGCGGGAGCGTGGATGAGTCTGCTCAGCTTCATGCCTTTATCTCTGATACAGGTGAGAATTTTACTGTTTGTTTTGCAGTTTTTACCAAAATTTACTGTTTCAAGAGTTCAACATTGTGTCCTAATCATTCACTATGCGTCTAGTCATTTCTGTCTTGTTGCTTATCGCTCATCATGGCTGCAGTCTTTATTGCATTGCACATGCTTACACAAATCTGCAGAGGTGAATCTGAAGAGATATAACCGGGTCATATTTCACCCTAATATTAAAAGAAAAAAAACAACAAGGTTTTGTAATGCTAAAGAAAATGAAGGCAATGTGCCTTGGGGGGGAAAATGTTCTTAAATGTTGTCACAAATATCCTAATCCTCCTAAAATAAGTTTCATCTTCTTTTTGCATAATATAATTTATTTTTCCTTTTTAATTTTGGGGTGAAATATGATTTTCATCTGCTGATGTTCTTCGAGTTCTGATTTCTATTTAATTCAGTTACATTCTATTAAAGGTAGAAGTCTGTGTGATTTAAAGAGATGTTGTGTGTTCCTTTATTCTCTAGTCATCACTTCTTCTCATTTTCAAGCTTCATTTATTTGAAAGATGCAACACTTTTCCTGCCACTTTGTTTTCATTCTTATTTTGTGACTATCATTCCATCAACTTTTTTTCTTTATTTTCTTACATTCATTTTCTTTCCCTCTCTCCCTCTGTTGCTTTGTCTTCTGTCGTTCTCTCTCTGCTGTATGTCTGTCTTGTCGTTCTTGTTCTCTTCCCACTGCCGGCTCTTGCACCTTCATTCCCATCGCTCCTGCCTCCCTGTAGTTGATGCTTTTCTAAACCAACTTCCTATGGCAGGCGTTTGCAACGATCATGGGAAGACGTACGCCCTCTACACCGTCACCGTCATACGCAAGAACTCTGATGGCAGTGAGGACATCTGGAAGACGTACCGCCGCTACAGCGATTTTCACGACTTCCACATGCGCATCACGGAGCAGGTGAGCGAATCGAGGGAAAAGCTGAAGAGTTTTACCTATAAATGAACATCAGGCGTCACCGATCAGGGTAGATTGTTTTACTGTCTTTATGTTATGCAGATTTTATTTTTTAACTATGTTTTGCTATTTTTATTATGTATTTTTTTACATTACCTTTTTCTACCATATAATAGTAAAAATGTATTAAAAATGTAATCTGTACAACTTGAAAGGCAGTACAACAAGCCACCCTGATGTTTAAATTCTTGACAATTGTAATAAATGTTTGTTTTTGCCATTAATGAGATTTGGGGGGAAATCTGCTTAAGTCACAGTGATGAATAATGTAATTTCACCCAAACCACTCTCATTTAAAAAATAATAATAATAATTTTTTGACTTGTGTTTATTTGACAATTTGGAGATTTTCATTCTCTATCCACATTATTCCTACGCCCCATGACGCTTTGTGCAAATTATGGGTGTAACTTCCATTAAGCGGTAAACAATTAGTGAAAGACTAGCTCTATGGACGCAATAATATATATTTTTTAAACTGTACAATGACATTACATTATTCTACTCACCCTTCAACCATTGAATATTAAAAGGACATTTAAAAGTGTAAAAGATAACCCCAAAAGCATCTTTCCACAGCAAAATCGGTCAGTTAAATATCACTGTGGTAATCTGTATTATGTAACATACGTTGCCTTAATAATAAAAAAAAATGTTTTACTTCAGCATTGCGTGATACTATTTCAAAGTGATTTCAGTTATTTTGACAGATAATAAATTGTATTTACCTCTGAAACCAAACCTGGAAAGAGACGTGAGGATTTGGGGAGAAAAAAAAGAGAGATTCTTCGTGCATTCCAGTGAATTATTAATGATATATCGTAAATTAAATCGGGAGAACAGACCACAAATGTGCAGTATATGTTGACCTTTTTCATACTATTACAGGGGAATTCGTAAGGAAAAAATAAAATAATCATGAGGAAAAGAATGCAGTGACTGAAAAGAGCTCTTGCCATAGATATTCTTGTTATAACGTCACGTTAAAATACCAAGAGTTACGTTACTCTCATGTTATTCTTCAATAAAACATGAAAGAAAACTGATAGCTCATTGAGTCAAACTGACGGATAAGCTTTATTTGTAGGGCAACCTTATGATTTGAAATGATTCGTTTTAGTCTTTTTGAATGGAAGTTCCCCAAACCCGAAGTGCTACCCATAATTCAAAACGCAGTAAACTCGTCAGGAATAAGGTGGATAAGCAAAATAGGTATTTTTATTATTGCTTTAATTTTGATTGTTCTCGAAACAAATTCACAACGATTTGAATTTAAACATATCTTAAAATATATATGGATGTAGCTTGTATTGCCTTTGTAAAAATCAGATTTTAATCAACATTTTTCTAAATTTTCTGTGCTGATTGTGGATGAATAATTAACTAGCCAAAATATTTACTAAACGAACATGTAAGGGACAAAGGAAGTGTAGGAAAACACAAGATTCCATGTTAGTCTGGATAAGCTTAAAAATGTGAGCTGCCAGTGTAAACAAAGTCATTTTCTGACCTAAATGTCTTTTGTAGAGTTGTTTTGTTTTGTGCAGTGGAGCTGAGATCTGTTTCCTATCTTTAGTTTGAGAGCCTTGGTCCGATTCTCAAGCTTCCTGGCAAAAAGACCTTTAACAACATGGACAGGGAGTTTTTGGAGAAAAGGAAGAGGGACCTGAACTCATATTTACAGGTGGGTCAGATAAGGACGTGTGTTTATTTGGGATTCTGCTAGCTCAGGTGTTTTGATCCAGGTGTGCTGAGAGCTGAATTTGTCCCACAGCTGCTGTTGAATCCTGAGTTGGTGAAGGCCTGTCCCATGCTGATACCCTACGTCTATGACTTCCTGGAAAACAAAGCATACAGCAAAGGCAAAGGGGACTTTGCACGCAAGGTGAGAAACACCACATGCAGAAAATATGCTCTGAATAATCAGCGAAGGTGTTTATATCCAGATATAGCCAGAAATCTCATGATATAAAACAATCTGGGCATGTTTTTTTTTTTTTTTTACTAAATTATCACAGGAAAGAATTATATTTATTCATTTTTATTTCAATGCATCAATAAAAAGAAGTCTCTTCTGCTCACCATGGATGCATTTATTTGATCAAAAATACAGCAAAAAGAGTCAAATTGTTAAAATACAATTAACATTTAAAATAGGTTATTTCTATGTGAATATATGGTAAGATGTAGTTTATTCCTGTGATCAAAGCTAAATTTCCAGTCTTCAGTGCCACATGATCCTTGAATGAGAAATCATCCTAATATGATTTTGCTGCTCAAATTTACCAATCAATTTAATACATCCTTGCTGAATAAAATCTTTCTGATCTGAATTTTTTTTAATGCAGGTGTATATTTTTGCAAACTACTTGTATCAAAACACTGCAGCAGAAATCATTAATAAATTTAAAATGAAAAACCCATAGACTAAAACACAAACTGTGTCGGACTTGATATTCTTGTCACACTTTTGATGGATTAATAGATGGATGGAGAGATTGACAGACTAAAGGTGCGTTCACACAAACAGCATTTTGGAGTTGCCAAAAGTCATTCAATTCAATAACAGTTTGCGATTCTGGACGACGAGGAAAAGCAACCACTGGTGGAGCGGAAAAGTTGAGCAGGATTAGCAGTGGCAAAGACAATTAAAGCTCCAGTCCGTAACTTTTTTGGGTTAAAAATTATCCAAAATAATAATAATAATAATAAAAAACATAACCAACCAGTGTTCAAAAATATCTTCTTGCCTTAGCTCGATTCAAAACGGTTAGCTTGTAATAATGATTTTAATTCCAGTGGTTCTGGTGGATTTCCGCGGGAAATTCGAGCATGTCTTTGCGTCATTACGTCACATCTGTACACATAGAGAAGGTGTTTCGGCTAGTAGGCTATATTGCGTGTGAGGATGTTGGAGGTGGAAATTTTTAGCCTTTTCTCACAGCACTTTAAATAATTAAACTTATGGCGGATCCAGAAAGGTTCAAACGACAATCACCAGTGCAACTGGAGATTCACCAGTTGTAAAACCCAAAAGAATTTGGACTTCGGAGTGGCAAAAAGAGACTGCAACCGGGCCTACGCGAAAACAAGGATAAACATCGGCAGGGCTTTTGAAAGGTGGCGTGAACTCCTTTTTTCTGCTGGACAGGTCAGAATTTTCAATAGTTCAATCGTGTAACAGTAGCACTTGTTCACTTAATTCACACAGTTACGGAGTTTCCTTTGTTGTGGCTTTTTTCGTTTTGCTATTATGGTAAATATTAATTATTTTGTGCTAGCTATGAGGGGGAGCAATTCACTTCTACTCCAAGAAAACCAAACCCGCCTTCTCCGTTGCCAAGCATTAGAGCTGAATCGGATCGGTAAAGTGAAAATTTTCCTGTCGTAAGATGTTATGCTTTTTTCCCCCTTAGTTGATCAGAACAAAAGTGGATGTTACTTACTTGTTCAGATGACATTTTCCGGTGAAAATTCTTATGTTGGTCATACTGTACTTCCAAAAAGTAGATTGTGTGGTTCTAAATGGCAATATCCACACCGGCGGGCCGACTGACAGACGCGCAGTCTCCTCAAAACATTGTGTTCATCCGCGCTGTTTCATGCCGATGTACAACTCATGTAAAGTTTATAATTCCGCGAAAAACTGCAATTACAGATTTCGAACAGAGATGGCGACAAAGAGGAAAAGCTACGGACTGCAGCTTTAAGTTCCCATGATCCACGTCTTGATACAGTTGGATACTAACATAGTGACTAACAGTGATTAAATTGAACGCAACCCGATGTATTCATCCAGAGGGGAGCGGCATAGTTGTTGTCTGATGGGATTCGCAGTTTTTGTAAATTTGTCCTGTTCTCTGGACTCGGACAGATGGACACGTTTGTGAATCCTCTCCGGAGCTCCATGCGGAACGTGTCCAATGCCGTGAAGTCACTGCCGGACAGCCTGGCTGATGGAGTGTCCAAAGTCTCGGCGGACATGGGCCAGGATATTAAGAAAATTGGCCAGGATATTAAACAATCCATATTTAAGGTAGAACACGTCTAGAGAATCACAGAACACAGCGAGAAATGCGAAAGACCTCAAAAACTGGACGCTTTACATACATTCTTATTTAGCCTATTTTTGTATAACTGTAAACTTTGTCTCTGCATTTAGTCAATAATTTCACATGCATATGTAGGCAAAGTATTTGCGCTCGACTGGCGTTATTTGAATATATGAATTTTTATCAGCTGAATGCATGTCATGAACTCCAGATGTTTCTGCTCCACAGGTTCCTCTAATCCAAAAGTCTGACATCGATCCCGAACACTGCCGCGTCTCGGCACAGCTGGACGACAACGTAAGTCAACATCACATCAAAAACTTACCAAATCACTCTAACACAGCCTCAAGAGGTTTGTTGTCTTATATAGCAATGTTTTAAGGCACTGATAAATAATGAATAATTAAAGTAAACAATTCTAGTAGAAGGCTTATAGTTTAATGATTAAAAGCAAAGAAATTAGGATGTTTGTATTAATATTAGTGATTTTTTTTTACATTTTTAAAATTTAAATTATTATTATTAAATATATTTTTTTACAGTACAGTAGTATTATTACCACAGTAATATATTTATTTTTGATTTTTTACTTTTTAAATATTTTGATAAAATATTTAATTATTATTAAATACTTTTTTCATTTTACAGTACAATATTATTATAACCATAGAAATGTAAATTTAAATGATTTTTAAAAATATAGAAATATTATTATAATTATTAAATACTTTAATTTATAGAATTTATATAAAATTATCATTTGTTTTGAAAGAATTTTTTTTTTCATTTTACAGTACAATAGTATTATTAGCATAGTGATGTATTTATTGATTTTTACTTTTATAATTTAACAAATATAGTAATTTTGAATGGGTACCATAATAACAGCTGTGTAAATGCAAAATCTACATTTTAAAGATGATATTAAACAAAAAGTCTTCCTGGACCTCAGACCCTTTTGCCTCGGTCACCTTTTTTTACCGCGAGTAGTTTGCATCTCTTTTTATTGGTAGTTCAGTGATATTGCATGTGGTCTATCTAATCATTTTTTAGAGTTGGATCTGTGCGTTTCATAAATGTTGTTTGGTTGTACAGGTGGATGATAATATTCCTCTGAGGGTGATGTTGCTGCTGATGGACGAAGTGTTTGACCTGAAGGAGAGAAATCAGTGGCTGCGGAGAAACATCAAAAACCTCCTACAGCAGCTCATCAAAGCGACGTATGGAGACACAATTAACAGGTGCGATGGACACGTGTACTCGCGCGCATTATGACTTTATGTATTTCTCCTCTCTGTTCAACGGCAAACAATTGTTTTTGCTTCACTGCAGGAAAATCGTGGATCATGTCGATTACATGACCTCGCCTGAGCAAGTGTCTGATTATGTGAAGAGATTCAGGTGAGGATTGCATGCGTACTGTCTGTTCTGAAATATATATGGTTCTGGCTCTTCTTCTGACTGGGTTTTTGACTCCTCAGAGACTCTTATTGGCCGAACGGGATTCTCGCCGAGACGCCGCCACGCAGAGACAAAAGCCTCCGTATGAGGACGCGGGTCGCCGCCAAAACCACACTCCTGGGCATCATGCCAGGTACTGACAATGAATATTGTGGAAAGTGCTATACTAGAGCTGCATGGTTCTGGATAAATTAAGAATCACGTATTTTTAATTTATTGCTTTATTATATGACAAACTAAACAAAATAACTTAATTTACTGGAGGTTCTAACAAAGTGTAATTGCTGTAGTCTATTTAAAATGTTTCATTAATCTGAATTATTTAAAAAAAAACTGTTTAAGTGAATGATTCAATGACTCACTCAAATACTTCATTTGAATGAATGATTCAAAGACAAATACATTTTTTAACAGTCACTTTCACCACCTAGTGGCGTTACAATGTTATGGATAAAATCATTATTTGAAGCATCAATAAACGTAATTTACTAGAGGTTCTAACAATATGTACATTTTGGCAGTCTATTTAAAATGTGATTAATCTGAATTTTTTTTAAACTGTTTGAGTGAATGACTCAATGACTCACTCAAATACTTCACTTATTTCATTACTGAATGAATCATCGTTTTTGAACAAATCTCTTGAATGAATGATTCAAGGACAAATACATTTTTCAACAGTCACTTTCACCACCTTGTGGCGTTACAATGTCATGGATATAATCAATATTCGAAGCATCAATTTACCTTCAAAAGTTGATTTACTCTATTTTGATTGCTTCCATAGACATCAGTGTTTATATCCTTGGAATAGACACTGATAATTTTGTAATAATTTGAATGTTTTTAACACAGACATAACAATACTGTGTGCTTGGAATGAAGTGTTTGTTTTTTGTAAAGCTGTTTCATACATAACTGCTTTTTATAGGTTTTATAGACACAGGAGAATCATTGTCATTTAGGAATGACATTGCGTGGGTGTTTAAATTAGGGCTGTCAAAATGGCTGAAAAGCTAAATTTGAATTTCTTAAATATTAGCAAAATTCAAAGTCAGAGGAAAAAAAGTACTGTATTGTCTCCTATGCCCACAAGAGGACGCAAGCGAGCGCAATAATCAAATATAAACCAAATCAAGCATCGCATCTTTTATTGAAATGAAATGACACACCCTTTTTTTTAAAGTGCATTAACTTTTGAAACAATTGTTCTTAAATAAAACATAATTTCCTTAATGTGCATGCAAAGAAACGTGTGCAAGTGTACTGTGCAAGTGCAACAGTAACCTGAGAAAACACGCTTAAACAGACTGCCATTCAGCAACTGAATTCAGCAACAATCCACTTCTACTCACTACACATGTATGACAAGTATGTCGTTGCACGCTTTATGCTCCCAACTGAGAGGGTTTTCATCAGCATGTAGCCTTTTCCCGCCATTTTGTCAAATTAACAACGACCGCAGCCGCACTGCACCGCGCTGTATAATGGATAAGCTAACAAAAACAAACCGCGCCAGTTACGTCATCATCATGTCTCGCGCACCTCTTGACACACCAAAAATTCGAATCCAAGGTTTTTGCATTCGAATGTGCAGGTTTTTCGACGAATATTCGAAATTCTAATTTGTATTTGACAGCCCTAGCTTGAATCAAGATTGTGATCTTTTAGCGATTCATCTTTGCTATACAAGTACAATTTTGACTCTTTTCTCCTGCCATCAGATGAGTTGAAGCACATCATCGGGGCGGACACCACGCGCAAGGGCATCCTGCGTGTCTTCGACATGTTCCAGCACCAGTCTCTGAACCGGCGGCTGGTCTACGTCTTTCTCGAGGGCTTCCTGGAGACCTTGTTTCCTCAGTACAAGTTCTCCGATCTGTTCGTGAAGCTCCACTCGCGCTCGCCGCGTGTACTTAAATACTCACTAAAATTGCGCAGCTTGCACAAGAGGTGACAGACGGACGATTCTCCCGCCGACGCAGAAGAGGAGGAATCAGCAAACGGAGGCGTCTCAGTGCCTCCCAGCGGTCCTCGTTTAAAGCACTGCATTGACAAGGCCGTAGCATTGAGGATTCATTTTACCATCATGAAGCGCACTGTCCGACACTTCGGTCACCTCTGAACCACTCAAGACTGAACACTGAGCGAGCGTTCTCTCCATTTGTATGTTTGTTTGGATGACACTGTGTAGATACACACGGTTTGTTTTTGTATTCGGCAGTGGTCGAACTCATCGTCAATACGGTATGGTGAACGAAATCTGACCGAACCAACCTATGCACCTTAACACTCATTACAAGTAGAACCGTATGATGAGGGTCAGCAGAAATGTATTATGATCTTCATTTACAAACGTTATGTGGCACTGACACTGAAATAAGCGTAATGTTATTCTGCCAACCAATCGGTTGCATAGAGTGGGTGGGGTTTAAAGCAGGCCACGCCCCTCAGCCTTTCACTTACATAAAACATAAAAATGACTCAAACACATCAAATGGGGACAGAGATGGTGGAACTCAAATAGCGTGTGTTAGCATGGCCGTCTCGGGCGGCTACGTGGAGTTCAGCGCATACGGAGAAATGCTTTAAACGAATGTACCCGTCTCTAGTGAGCCTGTGTGTGTGTGTGTCCTGTTTTTATAACCCAATCAAAGGCTCGTGTACATGTGTTTGTTTGTTTTTTAAAACTACTTCATTTTAGAATAGCAAGTGTAGCACTAAACTGCAACTGTCCGATGCCGAAGACTGTTTGCGTGTGAGATATAGAGCCTTAAATCCAAGACCAAGAGACGTGTGCTGTAGACGTAGCTTCCCCTCAAACACACACATCAAGGAGATCTTGACTGGCCTAATCAGAGAATATGTTATTCTTTGTTGTGCAATATGTTTCTTTAATGCATGTTCTATAATAATAGTCGTGTATGGGATAGTTTTCAAGTATATTCGAGTGAAGAATTTCAGAAGCGAAAATCCGTAACCACACGAAGCTCTTCAATAACCACGAGAACATTCCGTTGTTGTAAATGGCTTGTTTTAAAGGACTTGTTTTATAAGTCTGGCTTTTATGTTTGTGTTGGGGATGTTTTTTTTTTTTTTTTTTAACGTTTCGTCACTCCTGCCGTTTCCTTGACGATGGATTTTGGCGTGATTTGCTTTTAGGATCGAGTGAAAGCACATTGTAGGTGAACGGAGGCTCAAATCATGCAAGCAGAGGTCAGAGGTCGTCTGGCGTTAGAGCACACAGGTTAAACACTCTCCAGTCACACTTATGGTATATCTACACTTTGCAAAAACATGCAAGGGTCATATTTTACCCTGATATAAAAGTACATAACTTATATTTTGCATAAAGATAATTCTGCCTTTTTTTTTTTTTTTGCTTTGTAACGTTATTTTTTTAATGACGATTAAGCACATTTCCTTCCTTTAATTCTCATTACTATAATGTGAAATAAATGCATATTACAATTAAAATAAATGATTATATAATAATACATATAAAAATAACAATTATTAAACGAATACAAATAAGTTATTTTTCATGTAATGTAATAATAATTCGATTTTTCTTTCAATTTAAGTAATGAGAATTGGATCCGAAATTGTCGTGGGGAAAAAAGCAAGTTTTTGTCTTTACGCAAATATATAATTTATTTTGATTTTGGAGTCTCGGGTTTCATGAGCTTCATCCTTGAGACCTGGTTCAGATCTGCAGATATTGATGCCAATAGACAATAACTAATTGTGTCATTTTAAAAATAAAAATAGCACTTAATTGAACATTGTTTATGTTGTTTATTTGTGTCTGTTTGCTGTGGCCGGCTCAGGCAGGTTTACTCTTTCTCTACTGTGATTGGCTGGCACTGAGAAGCTCAAATCTGCTGTGATTGGTCACACGGGAGCACACTTCCCCTTTAAATTCACTCAGTGGTTGATGCAAATGTTTCAGATTCTTCATCTGATTTGTTTTCTGAATCCCTGTCTGTATGAATCTATGAAAATGAACTGCGTATTGTTGTATAGTATGTGTCAGCGGTGTGCCTAAATGTACTGTCAATTATATTTTCTTATTTTTCTTTAACGAAGTAAGTCGATTTGAAAGTCATGGTCGTTTTAATGGACTGAAAAGGACTCTAAAAGGAGTAGAGTGTTTGCATTATTCTTCTAAAACATTAATTTTGAGCAGCTTAACTCAGTATAACACTAATAAAATTAACTCCAACTCACTGCCCTGATGAGACTGCTGTCATTTACTGTACGTGTGTGAATGACGTCTGATTGAGACTGAAATAAAGAGTCGTGACTAAGAATTAAGCATGGGAACTCTGAAAGTTTTACATTTATGTTTCGTGTGTGTGTGTGTATCACAAGTGTGGGCAACATGTCTGTTTTAAACCATTTTAAGTTGATTTAATTGATTCTTGCATTGATTTAAGATCTTTTAACCAGAATAAAGGAATTAAATGATGGATTTAATGTTATTATATATATTTTTTTTGTTATGGAAGATAAAAATCTACACCATTTAGTCTCTTTCAAAACTGTCAAATCTTTCAGAAAATGCATTCTCATGATATAATTATTGTTTTAGATATATCAGGCATCAAACAACTGAAAATATGATTAGCTGTTTAGTACATTTGAAAACTCAAATAGAAAAATGTATTGTTTTAATTAAAAATAAATAAATTATTAAATAATAATTATAACAATTAGCCCTGATATGATCTGCTTATATAATAATATACTTATATATGTGATGGAAGCATTGCTTATGCATGTGTAATCCATAATCAAACATATAAATCAAAACTGGCAAACGTTAACAAATGAAATGTTGACCCAGGAAGAGGTTTAGGACCATGTAAAAATAAAAGCTTTTTTTTTTTTTATTGAACTTTACCCACATTTAAGTGTTAAAAATGAATGCATGGAGCCACTGATCTATATAGAATGACATTTATATTATATATATATAATGTAATATATATATTATATATCTATATAGAATGTCATTATATAGATCAGTGCATGGAGCTACAATAAAAAGAGTGTTGTTCCCTGTTCTTTCTTTAGATATATTATATGTTATGCAATAAAATATTGTGGGGGGCATGAAAGTTTTATGAAAATGATCAAAAATGCTGGCGGAAAAGAGTTAAAATGCCAACCAATATTTAAAATGTGGATACAAAAATGCCCCATTTTGAATTCCTTTTGTTTTAAACTGATATTTAACATTTTATATACTAACAATAATTAGTATTTCTGAATGCAAAGAAAATTCTCCCAACAACAACCACAATTAAAGAAATTACATGAAAATGTATTAACAATTTGTGTATTCTATAGAGTGTTTATTCTTATGTATTTTGTTTCATTGATTTTAAGTTCCAGACATAATTATTCCATTTATTGCAATAAATTGAATTAATTCAATAATTTAATGCGTGTTTGTTTTAGTGATTTCAAATATCAACAGGGTTTCTCATAAATCAGCTACTGCACCTTTAAAGCACTCGGAGGATGTTTTCTTCTTGCATTGCTTGGCATTATTGTTGGTGACATCAATGTGGCGCCAAAGCACACAGTAATGAACGTGCTCATTTCTAGATTCAGCTGTGGTTATTATGGGAAGGATCTTTTTAGACACGAAGAAGACCTCGGGCTCTTCCTCACACCTAAAGGCCAGAGTGCTTCAGTGACACTTCTGCTATTTTTACACACAGAGCTGTAGTATTTTTATCTGCTCAAGAGGCCAGTTTCCTTTTCTTATTCCAGCCACAGTTTCCCAGCAGGAGAAATGACCATCTGTCTAAAACCGCACCCTAAAGCACTGACTTCCACATTACTCACGTGCCAAAGCAGTTTATTAGAGTATATGTTGTTTGTAAGTTTATCTGAACATTTTCAAGACTGGAGACATTATCACCTTTAGTGAGTATTGAGCTAGAAAGAAAAAAAAATACGTTTATTTATTTACATTTTAATTTATTTTGAAAAATATATATATTTCAAATTATTCGATTACAATCAAATTATTTTGTTTAGATTATTTTATTATTAAATAAAAAAAATACATTTATGTATATTGTTCAAATAAATAACTCCTTTGTAGAATTTATTGTCTTTTTTTTAAGTGAACTGATTCTAAGACGAGGTACGTGAACACAACATTCAGCTTGTATGAATATTTGAACAGTTTTTGGACAGTTTGGTTAGAAAAAACAACCAACAACATGGTAGGAAAGGAAACATCGATGACTTCACTTTGCATCGCACTCGGTTTCAGCCAATCACGAGCGTCCTCGATTAGGCTTTGTTGTGGAATGTCAGGCATAGATATTTTCAGACGACAAAGAACTTCCACTCTGGTTTTACTTCCGGATCGAGTGAAATCGAGTCAAATGATTTGACTTGCACGATAATAAGCGACAGCGCTAGAATCTTTGATAAGCTGTCAAACATTAGATAGGCTTATTCAGATTCAGATCAATGTCCCATTTGAGTTTAACATGAATCATTTTTAGTGTATTACCATAACGTTGTACTTTGAATATCTACATAATTTAGCAACCCACTTGTTGTTTGTTCTTGTTTAAAAATTAAATATTAGAAATAAATATTTTCTCTTGTTTTGCGTCATGATAAGAACATCACATATCCCTAATAATGTATCAATGATAGTCTAATGGTAAATTAAAAAAAAGTTATTCTAATATTTTATTTAAGTTATAGTAATTCTTCGTGCTCTTTTGCATTTTGTGGATGTAATGCTGGGCTACATAATTAATAGATTGCGATAAATTGACTTTCATAATATTATTTCATGACATTAGCTTGTCTTCGGCGCCCTCTACCGATCTCGGCCTGTAACTGCAGTGAGTGTCTCTACCGCAGAGTGGAGACACTAGAAATGAGCTTTTGTAGCTTCTGTGTTTTGTGCCGCTTGTGTTTGTCTATTTCAGGAAGAGGAGAGGAAACTCAAGCCCTGGCATGTGTAGCGGAACATTATCCCGCGGCTGTCTGAGATGTTTCGGGCTCTTTTAGGCTTTTAAAGCGCCAGTCCGGCTTCATTTGCGCATGAATCCCGGCGCTGGAGGAGACAGAAGATGTTGCTGCGGCTCCGAGAGCAGGTCTGTGATCATCAGCTCACCTCACCTCACCTCACCTGTGCTCACATCTCTTTCTCATCGAGCTGCAGAACTGGAAAGAGTGAATCAAACAGCAGGCTACGCTTTTAATAGCCTAATTGCATGTTTAAGTTGTTCGGCATTGGGTTTGTTGCTGCAAATGGCCTGATGCGTTGCTGCATTAATGCATTCTATGCTTATTTAAGGGTTAATTATTCAGTTTACCTAGCATTTAATTTGTTACCCTTAATACCCTTAAAGTATGTGCGTATTATCTGCGTAGTGCTCAAAAAGGATAACATGGACATTTAACTTTTTGCAACATAAACATTTTAACTTTAAATTTAAATGAATGTATAAGAAAAATAATATTTGTATATCTGTCATTTCATTGACTGGTTCAGAAGCTATGGATTTTTTCTTTCTTGTTTTCAATAATTACATTTTCTCTTGATCTCGACATAATACAAGTTGTTCTATAAGTTACACAATTGTGCCAACGGGTGGCAGTATAGCGACAGTAGACTCCAGAGTGAGTTGTGTTTCAGAATCAAACAATTATTGCAACAAAAAAACAACTACTTTTTTATGTCGATATCACGAAAAAAAAGCCATTGCTTTTAGGGCTTCCGTAGACTGGTTGCCATTTCGTTTACATTAAAATATATATTTTAAACTAATTAATTTGTTTATTAATTCATTTATAATTATTACTATTATATTTTTAATTTTCTTAAATAATCTTTTTTTTATTAAATGGTCTTTTTTGCTAAATTAGCATATTTTTATATTTTTTGACGCTGCCATTTTGTTTACATTTTTATTTATTTTTTAATTAATTATTATTATTATTAATTTTTAATGGTCTTAAATCTATTTAGCAGTTAATTTAAATTGCCTTTTTTTGCTATTTTTTCTTTAGAAGCAAACAATCATGTTTAATATTTGCCATTTTACATTCAAGTTGATCTGCATCATTAGCTGTGATTGACAAATTCTGGCTGGTGTTAGTGTTATTAAATGTAAAACATGAGGAAATTATGATTGACAGAAAGAAAGTTTAACAGCAGTCAGCTTATTAAATGAAAAAAAAAAGTATTTTTTTCTGCTTATTAAATGAAGCATCATTCATGCAACTAAACCAAACCTGCATTTATAAAACCCTTTCCCACTTACTTAGTTTTGGGCTGTTAGATTAGGTTGATAGTGACCGAACAGAAGCGTTCATGCAAAACATCAAATCTTCATAAGATGAATGATATTTGTGAGATTCTGTAATAGCCATATAAATAGCACGAGACTGATAGATTAGAAACGAGTGAAAACGCATAGGAAGTGTCTTTCAGATACAGCAGCTGTAGTCTTTGTTTGCATGCTGAAACAGCAGAACCTGCTGAAAGACAAGCCTGGGACTTGAACTGTACTGGGTTACATTGGTCTAGGTGTTCTGCAGGGCCTAAAACCCCTATGAACCCATAAGACCAGACCAACTAGACCAGTGTAAACCAGCACAGCTAAAACGCACTGCATATGTTTGTACAGTAAACAGTTAATCATGAATTGACACCTGTCTTCATGTGGTTGTGCTTCTCGCGTCCTCTAGAGGGCGTTTGACATCATCAAATTAAAGGGGCATTCGGCAACTATTTCAACTTAATAAAACCGTTTAGAAATCATTTGGATGGTTTAATAACCTGTTCTGGTGAGAATTGTGACTTTCCCCGCTCCCCCCAGCGTTCCCAGGCGGAAAACCAACCTTGCAACATGGAGACTAACGTCCCGGTGAGTTGGAAATAGGAAGTCTCGTGAGAAGCGAGAACGAGCGAGAAACACAAACTGCTTTACGGCAGTTCGACATAAACACACACGCCGCCCTCAGTGTGTATGATGTATTATCCACCTCGGTAGACACACTCCACACGATAAAGTTGGCCGGCTCCGATAATAACAAATGCACATGAGCAGCGGTAGAAAGGGGGAGGAGGGGCCGCAAGTCCGTTTTTTTTACGACAGAGTTGTGAAATATACGCCTCACAGCTGTAGGGGGAGCTCGCTGAGAAAACATGCCACAACAAAAGTGAAAATCAGCGAAGAAATGGCTAGAGTTGCCGAGTTCCCCTTTAAAGTCCCCATGAAATCAAAATTTCAATGTTTTTGGCTTTTAGTATGAATATGTTAGCTTTACTTTAATCTAGTGTTCTCCAGAACAGTGACAAAATTCACATTTAGAAGACATAAGCGTTCAAAACTTACAGTCTCTCATGTTCGCTGATTTTGATTACATCACTCTGCACTTCAGCTTCTCAACAGATTTTCTGTCCAATCAAATGCTCTCTAGAATCTGAAGCTCCGCCACCTACATTATAAATAGACGCTGAAGCTGCCGCTGTAATCGGTCAATTTTCAAACGTACTATTTTCTACATGCTGAATTGTAGGGCTGTAGTCAACCAAAGAAATCCTTAGTCGACCAAAGTCTTGTCCTGCGCAACGATTAGTCGACTAAAAAAAAAAAAAAGACCGCGATGTTTTTATTGAAATTTTTTTAACAATTGTCATATAGCATTTATAAAACAACAACGAAAAAACATCAAAAATACATAAAACTATAATAATAATACAATTCTTTGAAAATTAAGTGATTTTTTTTTTAACTGCAAAAAGTGAGGAGCAATCGCGCACCTGACCACACCACACGCTACAAAAAAATATAACTACTATCAGCCACAATGAAAAATCCTAACAAAAGCTCTCATTTATACAGGCTGTATATTCCTCTTTACTTTCAAAGCTATGGGTTAACTTTTGTCCAGCCGATCTAAGAGTTTTAAAACAAACACACACAAAAAAACAAAGAGCCTAAAAACAATCCTAATAATAATAGGCTGTATTGTAGGACCGCATATAGGTTTATTTTCGTTTTGTTACATTATTTAGGCTTTTTTCAAATGCGTCAAGTGTACAAATAAAAACAAAAACATATCAAGAAAACACAATCTATTGAGTCAGCATGATAAAGTCGTTAAAGGGACTGCTCACGTCTTTTGCGGGCTCAAGTTCGATTTCAAATGTAGGCGCGCGGTGTGCGCGCTCATGATGGAAGCAACATGGTCGCGGTGTGACGCGCTCTTTTTTTTTCCAAGTGTGTCCACGCCGCAGCGAGATAAAAACATAGTGTATAAAAACCGGAACAAATAGCGTTCTAACTGAATGAGTACAGGCAGCTAAACTAACTATATCCCTTACTGAGCACGAAGCAGCAGCGCAGCCAGCCACAGGTGCGAACCGAGTGTTCTATGTGTGTGCGCTAAACTGTGGCGCTGTTACAAAATAGCCTAAATCAGTGGCATAGCTTTGTTTTAAAAAGTGGGTGGGACATGTGTGTATAATTGAATGAATCACGTGACACGTGAATAAAAACATAGATCCGACTTTAAAACATGTGTCCTCTAATGGTCCAGTGGTAGAATTTTTGCCGAGCATGTCAGATGTTCGGGTTCTAATCCGCACTCATATATATATAATTTTTTTTTTCTCATCAAAACCGAATATGTTCATCTGTGGTTGTATTATATCAAGCAGGGAAACGTTTGTGTGCATTTTTGTTTTGTGATTTCACCGGAACAGAGCATATGAGCGGAGCGGTGAGAATCTCAGCTCCTCGCTCACGGAACTGTTCACCCCTCCGCTGCGCCGCTCAAAGCCACATCAGGCCCATTATCGCTCAGCGCTTAACACAGTTTTCTTCGCGCTCCACTCAAATCGCCCCCCGCTCGCTCCAAAAAAGGAAACAAATCTGCATGTACTTCACTTTTAGCTTAGACCACAGGCTTACCTCCCAAAGAACTAAAGAGCAACAACAACATTTTCCAAATATAAATGTTTTATTTCAAATTAGAAATTAGGCCTAGCCTATAAGAAGGAATAGGCCTATAGCCTACAAAAAGTCCTGTAAAATTAAACGAATAAATTGACCTAATAATATGAATAAAAATTATATAAACAAAAATATACATAAAAGTTTTAAAAGTAAATTAACTATTAGGCCAGAATTTTGATAACTGAATTTTTGGGCAACGCGCACGATTAAAATTAAAATTGGCTTATAGCCTATCCATTGTACACACAAACTGCAGTAAAATTAAACGAATAAATGGGCCTAATAATATAAATAAAAATTATATAAACAAAAATGTAAAAAAAAAATATAGGCCTACAAAAACATTTTAAAAGTAAATTAACTATTAGGCCAACATTTTGATAACTAAACTTTTGCACAGCGCGCACAATTAAAATTAAAATATGCTTATATCAATTGTACAAAAAATTGCTGTAAAATTAAACGAATCAATGGGCCTAATTATATAAATAAAAAATATACAGGCTATAGGCCTACTGTAGGCTACATCAATGTTTTAAAAGTAGGCTAAATGAACTATTAGGCCAAAATTCGTATAACTGAACTTTTGCGCAGTGCACGTGGATTAAAATTTAAATGGCTTATGTTGTCAAACTTAAAAAAAAAAGAAAAAAAAGAAAAAAAAAGAAAATTAATTGCTTTCCTTATCTACAGTTCTTTTGAGTTCACCTTCAAGAACACAAGTTTGGACAATGTCTGAGGCTTCAGACTCATGCGGTGGTTGCGGAGAATACCCTCTCTGCGCTCGCAGACCCGCTTGGGATGCTGAACACAATACGAGCTTCTTTAGCCAGGCGGGGAAAAGACGTGGAGTCAGACTCGTGGTGTGAGCGGAGCGGGAAATAGGGCGACGCTCCGTCCTTTTAAAAATGGCGCTCTGCGCTCTGTCCAAGATCCGCCCGCTCGCGCTCCACTCCGCTCACATGCTCTGCACCGGTGTTGTGCCGAATTTCGACTCCCTGCCAAATTATTACCCCCCTCGTTGAAATCAGTATCTGATTGCCTAATCCTAACCCCACCCCTAATCCTAACCCCTCCCCCACATCTAATCCTAAACCTACCATACTAGGGGGGTAATAATTTGGCGGGGGTCAGAATTCGGCACCACACCGGAACGAACAAAGAGTCTCCGAAACGGATTGAAGCGCGCGTGCATGTGAAGACTGTGCGTGAGCCACGAGATACACTGTAACCGCGCCACCGATAGCAGGCTGCAAGGAGCACTTTGATCACTTGATTTAAAAAACAACGTATTTCAGGGCTAGATCGCTTATTTTATTTAACAAACGGACGAAATGAATGGTCTGCCAGTTGAAGATGTTTTATTTATTTCTACTGGTAGCTATCCGTGCCGCGAGAGGTTTTAAAAAGTGGTGGGGACAATATCGACCCTGGCAAAAAGTGGTGGGGACATGTCCCACCCGTCCCACCCGCAAATTATGCCCCTGGCCTAAATTAAAGCATTTAAAGTTGCGGAAAAAAACATAGGCTAATTATATTTAGAATACAGTAATATATAACTACTTATAAAGGAATAAATATCAAGGAGTAAATAATTGAAAATTTCATTCTATTGGTAAAAAAAAAAAAAAAAAAAAAAGCAACTGGTCGACCAATAAGAATGTCAGTCGACCGATTAGTCGACTAAACGACTAAAGTTGACAGCCCTACTGAATTGCACGTAGTGCACTATATGGGGGATAGGGAACGATTCAGACAGTGTAAATATGCTTTCCATTGGGGCGAATGAATTCTGGTTTCACGTTAGTGTCACGCGAACCGCCACAGCTCGGGTCCAGAGACAGGAAACACAGAGCGGATCATTTGATCGAGTCGCGGCAGATCCAGAAAACGAATCAGATTTGTTTGAATTTTAAAGCGATATGGAGGAGAAACGGTTCGAGATCAGGAGGAAACTCCAGCTTTACTGATCTCAACTGCTCTGTCTGAGCTGTGATAGAAACTCAACGCTATTGGCTATTTAAAAAGGGGAGGAGCTGTTTGATATGCCCCGCCCCTTCTTCCTGTTTCAGTGGAAATTACATCAACACATTGAACCTTCAGTGGGCCTTAAAACACATTCCTGCGTGTTTTAATTATTTTTCAAGTCTTGTCAATAGGAATTTAATGCAAAATAGGTTATACTCACCTGCTAGAATTGCAAACTGCATGCGAAACACAAATTTTCCTCGTTAAATATCCCGTTTCACACACACACATGTCACAAACGCAGGGATCCGCTTGTGTCTAGCATGATATTTTTGTCAGTGAAGGTCACATTCAGAGCTGCACATCATGTCCTCTGATTTGGCTGATACTAAACAAATCATATTCAGTCTGTAAAATCTATCGATGGCAGGTTTCAAGAGTCTGAAACTAGCTTGTATTGATATGGCAAGCCGTTTTAACTTTTATTCATTTTCAGGATATGAATTCTTGATATCAACAATTCAATTGTTGATATCAACAATTACATTTTTGATATCAGCAATTTAATTATTGATATCAACAATAGAATTCTTGATATCAACAATTGAATTCTTGATATCAACAATAGAATTATTGATATCAACAATTGAATTCTTGATATCAACAATATAATTATTGATATCAACAATTGAATTCTTGATATCTGTAATTGTATTTTCACTAGTGAAATGTCACCATAGGCTGCCATTCAAAATTAATTGTTGATATCAAGAATTGATTTCTTACTAGTAGAAATATAATTTTTGATATCAATAATTACATTGTTACTAGTAAAAATGCGAATTCCTGATATCAATAATTCAATTGTCACTAGTTGAAATGTCTATTCTTGATATCAACAATTTAATTGCTACTAGTAAAAATGTTAGTTTTTGATATCTGAAAATGTATTTCTGATATCAATATAATTTCAGATATCTAAAATGGCTTTCTTACTAGTAACAATTACATTCATGATATCAGAAATTAACATTGTCACTAGTGAAAATGGAATTATTGATATCAAAAATGAACATTGTTACTAGTAGCAATTCAATTGTTGATATCAAGAATAGACATTTCAACTAGTGACAATTGAATTCTTGATATCAAAAATAAAGGTTTTTACTAGTAAGAATTGTATTTCTGATATGTGAAATTGGAATTTCAACTAGTAAGAAATCAATTCTTGATATCAACAATTGATTTTGAATGGCAGCCAATGGAGACTTTTCACTAGTGAAAATACAATTACAGATATCAAGAATTATAGTTTTACTAGTTGAAATTCAGTTGCTGATATCAAGAATTATAATTTTAACTAGTGAAAATTTAATTGTGGATATCAAGAATTAGCATTGTTAATAGTGGAAATGTAATTTCTGATATCAAAAATTGCCATTGTTACTAGTAGAAATCTAATTACTGATATCAATAACTATTATTTTAACTAGTGAAAACTGAATTGTTGATATCAAGAATTCATATCCTGAAAATGAATAAAAGTTAAAACGGCTTGCCATAGTACTGATGCCTTATTTCTCTTGATTCAGGTTACATTCTGCACTGGATCTTAAACAGTATTTCATAGTGGCAATTATCAGCCATATAACAGCAACTGTCAGAGTGTGTGTAATGAGATTCTGTATCTGGCAGGCAGCTTGTGACGGCAGGTTTTCATTGGTTGCATTCTCGGGTAGATGAGCTCGTTATTGGCTGCAGGGGCTCAGGGGGCGGAGCTTAGAGGACGTTTCAATGCTGCAGGGTTTTTACAGATACATAACATCGTCAAAGAACTACACTTTTTCAGATCTTATTTCATAACTCAGTTTTTGACTCCGGGGTTCAGGGAGGGACATGTTTTGCTGTATCTTGCATCAGTATGTCAAAAAATGTCAACAGATAATACTTATCTGTATTGGAAGTATTATTCCTGAAATAATACTGTGGCATCAGTCAATAATACATCCCATCATGCATTACAGTCATAATTAATTGTCAAGACATTAACTGTAACCTCCCTCTTTTAGTTCATGATTACAATAACTATTTAGCAATTCTTACTGTTTAATTAGTTTGTCTTTTAAGTTACTTTTACCCGCTGAACCGCTGTTGCATTTTTAATGTAATGAGACACTTTTCCTGAATTGGTGGGGAAAATTAGGTTCTATTACTTTATTTATAGCAATACAAATAAAAAAAAAATCCTATGTGATATAACTGTTAGAGACATTAGATAAAGTAATATCTAACATTAACAACCCTACTGTAGTTGTAATCATATCAAATGAAGACAAGTAAATAATTCAATCTCTTTTCTCAATTGCATTCATTCATCAAGCTGAATCATTCGACCTTGTTCTCTGAGTTATTGTGGAAAAAATACTTTGTTATATGGTAAATATCCTATGAATATATGACTAAATACAAAGCAACATTTGGTCCCAATCCAGCCTCTAATGAGTGAGTGACAGCTTCATTTCCTCACAACCTGTAACTGTTATATTTAGTCCACTATCTGTGGAAAGTTTCTTTAAATAAGCATTGCATGTTGTAGACTGTGACTGGTCATGATTACAGTGAAGATCCCTGACCTCTGGAACATGTGCAGACACAGAGAACACGTGTGAGTCTTCAGACATGCTGGTTTTATGCTCATCTTCCAGTGACATCTGATCAATCTCATCATCTCTTCTCCATCTTTACCTTGTCTGAGGAACATCACTCATGCAGAAGTCATCTAGGGTGTTGTGAGTGGTTGCCAATGTGTTGTTGTTGTGCATTTGCTAGTGTTCAGTCCAGCAGAATTCATTTCAGAGATTTAGTTTGATATTTTTGAGTTATAAGCAGTGGTTTTCTTTGTTGTTTACTGCCGTCGTGTGGTTTCAAAAGTCAGAAACACTGTGTTGTGCAGAAATCACATCTGATTAATAATTCTATGTGTGACTGTTGAAGTGCTGATCTGTGTGTGTGTGTGTGTGTGTGTGTGTGGCACATCTCTCCATTAACAAGTGTGTCAGGCTGTCAGCAGTTTGTTGTACTGGGAGAGAGAGAGAGAGAGAGAGAGAGAGAGAGGAGGAAGAGGAGGGTGATGAGATGAAGATAAGTCACTGGAGAATGAGTCACAGAGACTGAACACACACACTCTCTCTCTCTCTCTCTCTCTCACTCACTCACACACACACACACACACACACACACACTAACTCACACTCTCACTCACTCTCTCATACACACACACTCACTAACTCACACACCTCGTTGTCAGCCTCGTTGCCTGCTGTGAGTTTGTTTGTTTTCCCGTCTATCGTGCGTCTACATTACACCCATACCACTACAAAGATGTTTTTTCCCCAAGACTTGAGTCATAAATTAATATAAATATTAATAGCATCACTGGTTGCATCATTGCTAACTTACTGTCCATCTGTTAAAATGGCGAATATATCAGGTGTATGTTATCTACCTTTTGGTGCAGATGAGAACAAATCTGAATTGCTCGCGGTGCAGTCTGAATTAGAAGCTGTAGAAAAGCAGATCCGTGACCTTCTAGAGAGACAAGCTGAGCTGAGAGACCGGCGTTTAGCTCTTGAAACATCACGCGCTGATGCACACGGATCAGTGATTAACGTTAGTAACCCGGTGACGCTGACCTCGTCTACTCCGTGCGTTTCTCAGCATTGGTCCCGAGCGTCCAGGTCACGATCAGCCATGATTTCATTCACTCCGGCTCCAACACACCACCACGAAGCCTGGGTGGTTCCGCGGAAGCCGCGAGCCAGGACAAGAATCTTTTCGCCCCTCCCGGTTTTCGAGATCTCCACTCAGAACCGCTTCTCCCCTCTTCGCGAAACGGAACGCGATGCTGTGATCATCGGCGATTCCACCGTCCGACACGTCCACGCTACCTTAGGTAAAAGTAAGGTGTCACTGCTTTCCTGGTGCTCGTGTTCTCGATATCACTGCGCAGGTAACTGAGATCTTGAACGGTGACGAGCGCGTCGGAGCTGTTGTGCTGCACGCGGGAGCTAACGACATTAGGCTGCGACAGAAAGACTTCTGAAGAAAGACTTCAGGAGCCTTATCGATACGGTACACAGTACATCGCCTGAAACATCGATTATTGTGTCTGGACCGCTTCCTACGTACCGACGAGGGCATGAAAAGTTCAGTAGATTATTCGCGCTAAATGAATGGTTATTGTCATGGTGCAATGAGTAGAAACTGATTTTTGTAAATAATTGGAATCTGTTTTGGGAGCGACCAAGGCTCTTCCGCGCTGATGGCTTACACCCAAGTAGAATTGGGGCAGATCTTCTGTCGGATAACATCTCCAAGATGTTAAATACCATTTGACTAGTAACCAAAAATCCAAATCACAGTCTCTACTGCACCAATTTAATTGATATTAATACTAGTGTAGAACATTGCATAGAAACTGTGTCTATTCCTCGTTTACTAAGATCAAATAATAAATCTACTGCGGGATCTAGAAAAAATCTAATTGTTATTAAAACAAAAAATCTCGCTATTAGTGAACAAAAACAATTTCTAAAGCTAGGTCTTCTAAACATTAGATCGCTCACACCTAAGGCGGTTATTGGAAATGAAATGGTCACAGATAATAATTTTGACGTTCTGTGCCTTACTGAAACCTGGCTTAAACCAAATGATTATTTCGGTCTAAATGAGTCTACTCCACCAGGATACTGTTATAAGCATGAGCCCCGTCTGATCGGTCGTGGCGGCGGTGTTGCAACAATCTACAGAGATATCCTTAATGTTACTCAGAAAACTCGTCATAGGTTTAATTCGTTTGAAGTGCTAAATGTTACGCTCTTGGATGTAAGAAAAAAATCCCTATTATCTCTAGCATTGGCTACCGTATATAGACCTCCAGGGCCTTACGCCAATTTCCTAAAAGAGTTTGCTGACTTTCTATCAGATCTTTTGGTCAACGTCGATAAAGCATTAATTGTTGGAGATTTTAACATACACGTAGATAATTTAAATGATGCGTTAGGGGCTGCGTTTACAGATTTATTAAACTCCTTCGGGGTCAAGCAAAACGTGAACGGACCAACTCATCGTCTTAATCATACACTCGATTTAATTATATCATATGGAACCGATCCAACCGATATAGATATCATTCCACAAAGTGATGATGTCACTGACCACTACTTGGTAACTTGCATATTACGCACTGCTGTAATATGTCATGCTGCGCCACGTTATCGACCAGGTAGAACAATTCATCCATCCACCATAGATCATTTCTCAAATAGCTTATCTGATCTGTCTCAGCTGCTGCCTGAACCCAAACAAACAGATGAATTAGACGAACTAACTAGCACTATGAGCACCATTCTCTCTAGAACATTGGATATTGTTGCACCCATTAGATTAAAAAAGGTCAGAGAAAAAAGTATAGCACCATGTTACAATAATACTACGTATGTTTTAAAGAGAGAAACCCGTAATTTAGAGCGTAAATGGAAAAAAACTAATTTAGAGGTCTTTAGAATCGCGTGGAAAGACAGTATGTCACTTTATAAAAAGGCACTTAAAACGGCCAGGGCTGAGCACCTCAGCAAATTAATAGAAAACAACCGAAATAATCCAAGGTTTTTATTTAATACCGTGGCTAGACTAACAAATAAACAGACGTTGTCTGAACAAAATACCTCGTTACAGTTTAGTAGTAATGATTTCATGAACTTCTTCACCGAGAAAATTGAAAGCATCAGAATCAAAATCGTAAACGTTCGATCTTTGCTCGCGCCTTATAATTCGGCCGCAATTATCACCCCGCAAAAACAATTACAATGCTTTACAACCATAGAACAAAAAGAGTTAAATAAACGTATCACTTCATCTAAATCAACAACATGTTTATTAGATCCTATACCAACTGAACTACCGAAAGAAGTGATACCTATAGTGGAAGAGCCTCTTCTCAATATTATTAACTTATCTTTATCTTTAGGTCATGTTCCAAGAACGTTCAAGCTGGCAGTTATAAAACCTCTTATTAAGAAACCACAATTAGATCCAAATAACCCAGCAAATTACAGACTCATCTCAAATCTTCCATTTATGTCAAAAATATTAGAAAAAGTTGTCCGCTCAACCCGGCTCTTTCTTGCAAGAAAACGACATCTATGAAAAGTTTCACTCTGGATTCAGGCCACATCATAGCACTGAAACTGCGCTTGTTAGAATCACAAATGATTTACTTTTAGCTTCGGACCAAGGCTGTATCTCAGTACTAGTTTTACTTGATCTTAGTGCTGCGTTCGATACTATAGATCACACAATACTCTTAGATCGACTACAAAATTACACTGGTGTTCAAGGACAAGCATTAAGCTGGTTCAGGTCATACTTATCTGACCGCTACCATTTCGTCTACTTAAATGGAGAAAAATCGATTATAACTTCGGCAAACTATGGAATGCCGCAGGGATCTGTGTTAGGTCCTTTATTATTCTCAATATATATGCTGCCACTTGGTAATATTCTAAGGAAACATGGAATTAGTTTCCATTGTTATGCTAATGAAACTCAAATATATATTTCATCACGGCAAGATGAATACGCTAAATTATCCAAATTGACAGATTGTGTTAAAGATATAAAAGATTGGATGACGCGTAATTTTCTTTTATTAAATCCAGACAAGACAGAGGTAATACTTATCGGTTCTAAAAACCGTCCACAAAACCTTTCACAGCACGACTTTAACATAGTAGGATGCCCTGTTACTTTATCCGCTACAGTAAAAGACCTGGGTGTTACATTAGACTGCAACCTGTCTTTTGAAAAGCATATTTCATATGTTACAAAAACTGCTTTTTTCCAACTTAGAAACATTGCTAAGCTACGTAATATGCTATCAGTCTCTGATGCAGAAAAGTTAGTTCATGCATTCATGACCTCGAGACTAGATTACTGTAATGCTTTATTAGCTGGTTGTCCTGCATCTTCAATAAACAAGCTACAGTTAGTCCAAAATGCAGCCGCTAGAGTTCTTACTAGATCAAGAAAATATGATCATATAACACCGATTTTATCATCACTTCATTGGTTACCTATAAAGTTCCGTATTAAAAACAAGGTATTGCTTTTGACTTATAAAGCTCTAAATGGTTTAGCTCCAGTCTATTTAACGGATCTTCTATCGCCTTACAATCCATCGCGCTCCTTAAGATCACTAAATTCGAGGCTTCTGGTCATTCCTAGGATATCCAGATCCACCAAAGGAGGCAGAGCATTTTCACATTTAGCTCCGAAGCTCTGGAATAGCCTTCCTGATATTGTTCGTAGCTCAGACTCGTTCTCCCAGTTTAAAACTAGACTGAAGACGCATCTATTTAGCCAGGCATTCATATACATTTTTTATCTTACAGTTACTGTAAATTCGGCCTCTAGTTCATAAACACCAGAGGAGAACTGGCCCCCGACTGAGCCTGGGTTCTCCCAAGGTTTTTTTTTCTCCATTGGGTCATCTGATGGGGTGTTAGGACACCATTAGGTCACTGGATGGAGTTTTTCGGTTCCTTGCCACTGTTGCCTTTGGCTTGCTCAGTTGGGGATATTCAAATTAATTAACCAATCATACCATTGATCAGCTCTACCAAACTTGGTTGTCTTTTTTCCAGTAATAAACAAACATTGTTAAGTTGTTTTGATTGATACTGTGAAGCAGCTTTGATACAATCTGTATTGTGAAAAGCGCTATATAAATATACTTGACTTTACACACACTAACACTCACTAAGTCTCTCTCTCTCACACACACACACACACACACACACACTGTTACATTCCATCTCCAGTCTAGGGGAAAAGAGGGACTAACAATAAATGAAAGATGTAAAAATAATAAATGTGAGAAATCTCCTTTTCCTCTATCCCAGCTCTATCTGTATTTCACTTCTATATTTAACAGATTTACACAACACCCCTTGAGTTTTACCTGATCACAAAAGGAAATTGAGAGAGAATGATTAAGTAGTTTTTATTTTCTTGAATAGAGGCCAACAAAGGCTTGCTCAATATATTTACAAAATAAGCAAGGATCAGGTAAACAGATAAACAAGTTTAAATAATAACCAAATCGTCAGGAGAGGGCCAGGCCAAAATAACAAACAAAATGGGGGCTTCCTAAAGTTTAAACCCAATTAAATTTCCTAACAAAAAGAAGATGAAATCAAATACAATTATCTTACCTCTCTCCCTGATAAACAAAGAATAAACAGGAGAAAAGTTCAGGAGTAGATACTCCAAACAAATTGGCACCCGTCTCCCTACACGGTTGAACAACTTAAACTCACACAGTCTAAGAGCTCGTGGTACTCAAACACAGATCTCACAGATAAGGTTTAACAACATGTAACACCACAACGTCTGGGATAGCCAAAGAGGGATTCCTCCTGAACACTGTGTCTTTGGTGCTTTATACCCACTCCTGTTAATCAGTGCCAGCTGCAGGTGATTTAGGGTGCTGCATGGCAGAGAGAGAGAGAGAGAGAGAGAGAGAGAGAGAGACACAGAAGGAGGGGAGAAAACATCGCCAGCAAACAAACTCTAAATATTACGTCATGGGACGTAACACCCCCACCGATAAGTTTATAAATAAGTTATTTATAATAAACAGTCACCAATTCACTTTCACTATTTAAAAGTAAATAGCATTCACATGTTATTATAATCATAAATAAAACTATTTATGACCTAGATAATGCATCCGCAACAACATTTTCGGAGCCTTTTTTGTAACGGACGTCAAGATTAAACTCTTGAACGGCGAGAGACCACCGCATAAGCCGCTGATTCACATTAGACATGTGCTCAAGAAAAATTAAGGGGTTATGGTCTGTGTACACTACGACTGGAGCTACACCACCACCTAAATACACCTCAAAGTGCTGTAGTGCCATCAACATTGCCAGTGCCTCCTTCTCAATAACACTATAGTTCTGCTGACACCTTGAGAACTTTTTAGAGAAGTATGAAACCGGATGCTCTACTCAAAAATTATCCTCCTGCAACAGGACCGCACCAGCTCCTGAAGCTGAGGCATCAACTTCTAACTTAAATGGGGCATCAAACTGAGGGGCTTTGAGTATTGGGGCGCTACAGAGCAAGTCTTTCGCTGCATTGAAACCATACTCACAACTGGGTGTCCAGACAAACCTTTTTTTAGTGCTTAGTAGATCAGTTAGTGGCGAGACAACGGTGGAAAAGTTTGGGCAGAAAGCACGGTAGTATCCACACATTCCAAGGAACCTGCGCAGTTTACGTTTATTAGAAGGGATATTGTATTCAAGGATAGCTGCAACTTTGGCTTCGACAGGCTTCACCATTCCCTGTCCCACTTGTTTACCTAAATAGCAGATCATTCCCTTTGCGAACTCGCACTTGGCGAGGTTCAAGGTCAACGAGGCATTAGCAAAGCGCTGAAAAACATTCTCAAGGGTGGATAGATGTTCTGTCCAGGTATGTGATTGGACAACCACGTCATCCAAGTATACCTCACAGTTTTCCACACCTGCCAACACACTATACATAAAACGCTGGAATGTGGCAGGAGCGTTTCGCATTCCAAAATCTAAGACAGAATATTGCAGAAAACTGTCTGGGGTGACAAAAGCTGATATTTCTGATGCCCGCGGAGTCAGAGGCACCTGCCAGTAACCTTTCAGTAGGTCTAGCTTTGTTACAAACTTAGCGTTGCCCACCCTGTCCACACAATCTTCCATTCTAGGAAGCGGGAAGGAATCAACTTTAGTGACGTTGTTGACTTTGCGGAAATCGGTGCAGAAACGATAGGTGGAGTCAGGCTTTGGTACCAATAAGCAGGGCGAACTCCAGGGACTCTGACTTGGCACAGCAATTCCATTCTGCAGCATATACTCCACTTCAGCCTTCATTATGTTTCGCTTTTGGGGATTGACTCGATAAGGATGCTGTTTGATGGGGGATGCATTTCCAACATCAATGTCATGGGCACACATTGCAGTTTTTTCAGGCGTATCTGATAATAGACTAGGGAACTTATGCAGCAAATCAGCGAGTTCTTCAGCTTGACTTTCACCAAGATGAGCAAGGTAACTCTTGAGGTCGTTTAGAATGGCAGAGTTCTGTAATCGTGTGGAGGAAACTTGAACTTCTCTGTTACACAATCCGTCGTCTTCCATGGTATAGTTGGTAACCATAGTAACAGTGGAAGTTGGCACACTTGCCGTCTCACACTTCGCTTCATCTGTGGGTTTGTCACACTTTGTTTCACTTTTGCATTGTGAGGTCACATACCTTTTCAGCATGTTGATGTGGCACAAACGGCTTTTACGTCTGCGGTCAGGTGTGTCAATGATGTAATTTGTATCACTCACTTTCTTCTTGACAACGTAGGGAGCAGTAAACTTCGCCTGGAACACAGAACCAGGAATGGGTAGTAAAGCTAGAAGCAAGTCGCCAGGCTGGAAAGACCTGCTAACAGACTTCTGGTCAAAGCGTGCTTTCATCTTGCCTTGTGCGGTTTCAAGGTGTTTTGCTGCCATTCCACGAGCGCTCTGAAGTCTCTGACGAAGAGACTGGACATAGTCAGGGATAGCCACAGGGGTTGAATGTTTAGTCAACAGTTGCTCACTCAACAACTTTAATGGTCCTCGCACCACATGACCGAAGACAAGCTCTGCTGGACTATATCCCAGAGACTCTTGTACTGTTTCTCTCACAGCGAACAGAAGAAAGGGGAGACCCTCGTCCCAATCTTTTCCTGTCTCAACACAATAGCTGCGCAGCATCGTTTTAAGAGTTTGATGAAACCTCTCAATCGCACCTTGTGACTCTGGGTGGTAGGCACTGGATAACTGATGATTTATGTCAAGCTCCTTTAGAATCTGTTCAAACATTCTTGACGTAAAATTTGTGCCACGGTCCGTCTGGATTACTTTTGGCAGGCCGAAAGTGGAACAGAACTTGATCAGCTCTTTCACAACTGCTTTGGATTTCAGGTTGCGTAATGGGACTGCTTCGGGAAAGCGCGTTGCAGCACACATGATAGTCAACATATATTGATGTCCTGCCTTGGACTTAGGCAATGGGCCCACACAATCGATGATCAGTCGTTCAAAGGGCTCACACATCACAGGGATTGGCGTAAGAGGAGCGACAGGAACTCTTTGGTTCGGTTTTCCTGTGAGTTGGCAAACAAAGTTTTGCAAAAGGCAGACACAGCAGACTTTATACCAGGTCAGTAGAAGTATCGGGAAACTCGATAGTATGTCTTTGTCACTCCTAGATGACCGGACATTACGTGTTCATGAGCCAGCTTCAACACATGCAGGCGATAGCCAGAAGGCAACACAATTTGCTGGACCAGCTGACAGTTCTCATCTTCATCTGGTTTCCATCTACGCATCAGTAGTCCTTGATCCCAGAAATACATAACCCCAGAATTAGGCGCTTGCCCATGATCTGCAGCTTTAACACACTTAGCTAGCGTTGGGTCTTCTCTCTGAGCAGTTATCAAATGTTCTCGACTCACTTTTAAAGGGGTTTTTGACTCTGAACTAGGATCAGGCGAAAGCTCAGGCACTGGGATCAGCGAATACCCACATGGGGTAGTGTCAGGGACCAGAAAGGAATCAGCGAGATCCACCACTTCCTTGAATTTTTGTGCCTGTGCACGGGTCACTGCGCATACTGGGAATGCTGAAGGATACAAGGTAGATAGGTTAGACTGCTCCTTTACACTTGGGGTATGTGTCACAATTGGAGAAGGAAAAACCTCACCACCTGCTAAATCATTCCCTATAATTAAGTCTATACCTTCTACAGGTAACAGTCTGCGGACACCCAGCTTAACAGTTCCACTTACAAGACCTGACTTTAAGTGAACCGTATGCAAAGGAACATTAACACAGCGCATCTCAATACCACGGACCAACACATCATATCCTGTGTACGTGTCAGCAGAAAATGGTAGACTACGCTCAAGAATGAAGGACTGCGCAGCTCCAGTATCTCTAAGCATGACTACTGGTTTAAACTCAGCATCAGGCAATATAGAAACCATGCCCACTTGAAGAAATGGCTGGTAACTTTCTACATCAGTTGGGCTTAATTTTGGTAAAGACTGAACAAGTGCTACATTCTTAGTTTTCGAACCCTTCTGCTTCCACTGATGACAGTCTGCAATCAAATGTTCAGGGCTTAGACAGTAAAAACATTCCCGTCTCTCACTATTTGTAGGTTTAAATTTACGAGCACTCTTTGGGAAATTTTCTGCTCTATCAGGGCGTACTAAATGAGGCATCACATTCAACGAATCGCCCGAATACGGTGTAGCAAATTTTGGCTGCCGTGCTGTAGCAAAAAGAGTGTGATGTGTCAATACAAACTCGTCAGCGAAAACAGCAGCGTTAGACAAGCAAGCGACTTTTTGTTCGTTCAAATGAACCACCACATTCTCTGGCACACAATTCTTAAAGTCTTCTAGCATGATTAACTCCTGCAACTGTTCCAGAGTCGTTATCTTGCTAGAGAGACACCATTTATCAAAGAGGATTTTTTTCTCCCTTGCAAACTCTACGTAAGACTGTCTGGCTGTTTTCACGTGGCGCCGAAATTTTTGACGGTAAGCTTCAGGGACAAGCTCATACGCGCGTAAAACCGCTGGCTTAATTATGTCATAGTCAAGAGAAGATTCGATTGGTAGAGCAGAACAGACCTCCTGCGCTTTTCCAGTGAGACTACACTGTAACAAAAGAGCCCACATCTCCTTCGGCCATGCTAACTTTCCTGCGACTCGCTCGAACGTCACAAAGTAGGAATCTACTTCCGCGTCTCTGAACGGTGGCACTAGTTTAATATATCTACTGGGGTCAAAAGGAGCGGCTGTAGATACATGGCTATGCCCTTCAGACAAAGGACTAGTTGCCGTCAATGTAGGAGAGGAAATTCCGGTATGCGGAAACGGGATTGGTTGTACAGCAGTACGCTGCGCTTCTAAAGCCAATTTTTGCAACTTAATATCCCGATCAGCCTCCGCTTCAACGGTTCTCAACTTAATCATCTGAGCTTCACACTCCTGCTTCTTTATTTCCAGATCTAACTCCTTTAACCTCACTGCTAACCTAGGGTCTTGAAAAGCCATAGAGTCAGTGTCAGGTGGACCTCTTTACCTCCTACTGCCTCAAGTTGCTCTTCCTCCTTACCCTCATCACTTAGACTCGCCAAAATTCCATCGCTTACCAATTTGTCATACAACTTTTCTTTAATGACTTGTTTGGTAGCTTCTTTGACAATGAGGACATTAAAAAACTCTGCTATCTGAATAAGATCTTTCTTCTTACAGCGATCAAAGACTTCAAAAGTCGGCGCAAGGGTAAACGAGAGCAGATCAAATTCCATCTCTTAATCCCCCACTACACTCTCCTCTTTCACCCAAAGAAAACAGCCAGCCAACAAGAATAAAATAGTACTCACCAATGTAGAGTTGCTTGCCAACGAGTAATGAGTCCTCAAAATTAGCAATGGGCTTAATGAGCTAATTGTCACAGGACAAAACTACCTATTGTTAAAAATGAATTCACAATATTACACAGAACGACGCAAGGGACGAGCCCACAATTGTTACATTCCCTCTCCAGTCTAGGGGAAAAGAGGGACTAACAATAAATGAAAGATGTAAAAATAATAAATGTGAGAAATCTCCTTTTCCTCTATCCCAGCTCTATCTGTATTTCACTTTTATATTTAACAGATTTACACAACACCCCTTGAGTTTTACCTGATCACAAAAGGAAATTGAGAGAGAATGATTAAGTAGTTTTTATTTTCTTGAATAGAGGCCAACAAAGGTTTTTTTTTTTTTTGGTCCTAAAATCAGGCTTCATATTCCATATGCAAACAAACTTAAATTCTTATTTCTTACTTTTGATTTTGATGTGTAATATGACCTACGTGTGTTCTTGACAGGTTTTATGAGATTTACCCAAGTAGCAATCTGTTATAGCTTTCCTTTATAATAAAAAATAATAATAAATAATAATTTTCTTCACTTTTACTTTCAAGGACATCCCCAAAGGCTTTTCCAGATTTAACCCACTTCTGGAAACAATTTTATCTCTAAAGTAAAAAAAGAAAAAAAAAAAAGAAAAACACAGTGACCTTGATCATCGTCCTGACAAAGAATAATTTGATCTGTCCCTGATTGTGTTTGTCCCATCAGCTCTGCGCATCATATTTCACTGTGTTAAAGGCTCGTGCTCTCGGAAGCTCGCTGCCTCATTAAAATCTCTCTCTCTCTCTCTCTCTCTCTCTCTCTCTCTCTCGCTGCAGCAGGGTTGGCTGGTGTGTTATTGCGGTCGGTGGGGGTTGGATCTGTGTGTGTGTGTGTAAAGTGCAGGTTTCAGCAGACTGGAGCTCACACACACCATTGTCCTCTCAGATCACAGTGTGTACGTGTGTGAGAGTGAGTGAGTGAGTGAGTGTGTGTGTCTGTGTATGAGGACGCTGCACGCATCTTCTCACTGCAGCACTGCCGATGTTCCTCCTCTGAGGAATAAAGGAATTCCCTGTTCACTGGGATGTGTGTGAGTCTGGAAGAGGGATTTAACGCTCCTAACGGACAGGCTACTAATGGAACCGGACCTGAACATCGCTGTCGGATCGCGCGCGTCGAGGGGGCGTTTTGTTTGAAGAGCAGCGCTCGCGCGCGCGTGTGTGTGTGTGTTTGAAAGGCAGCTATGCGGTCGGAGCGCATGAGTCGTGTGTGTATCGTGGTCCTGGAGGAGGTTGAAGATGACGAACCTTCCTCTCTCCATTCCAAAGCCACTCCGGACCACATTTCCCAGAATTCCTCTCAGGACGAGAAGGTGAGGTGGCTGATTTGACTATTAGGATATGCTAATAGTTTCTCTGGTGTGTGTGTGTGTGTGTGTGTACAGCAGCAGGTATCATTGTGAACTTCAGTGTGAAATAGAAGAAAAGCTGAAACGACTCGGTTGCCTTAGTAGTTGCATGTCATGATCTGTCCCGGTTATTATCTGAGACAGATACAGACATGTTCATCCAGGTAAGGAGATCTTTGGGGCTGCCAGCTGAGGTCCAAAAATTCCTTTGGAAACCCTGGATCATCTGACCTGGTGACCTCTGACCTCTGGACGGAAACGCAGCTGTCAGAAGCAAATGTCACAACCGCTTAACACACTTTAACACGTTCTTACAGTCAAAAGACATCGGCATTTCTACAAATTTAATGTGTGATGCTGGAAAAACGGTGAGATGCATTGTAAAGGCCATAGATGTCCATCAATAATTACAAAATGCTGCAAAATGCCTCACGCTCTCTTTGTGATTCATATGAAAAGATATTCACTAAATGAGGGTCAGCTTTAGTTTTATATTTTAAGAAAGATAATTTTAAAAACCTTTTGTAAATTGTTTTTATTTTAATATTTTGAATCTTAATTAATTATATATTTACTTTTTATTAATTATAAATATTTTACATTTATTTATTCATTCATCCAAGCAGGGCCGGCTCTAGCCCTTTGGTTGCCCTAGGCGAGATTGAGTTTTGCACCCCCCCCCCCCCTTTATTAAAAATACTTACAAATGATAAGTATTTATTAAACTAAACAAAAATTCTCTTATAGTCTCTCCAAAACTTCAACAAGCAAATTATGACTTCAACTGTAAAATAAATTGTTCATACAAATGCTACAAAGAACGTTGAATGATATTTCTATCATCCTACATAGTTGCATTGTACAAATACATTTTGTCTGACCATGTAACTTGTATATAAATTACAATTACTATCACCACTACTATTATTACTAATCTATTAGGCTGCTACAAGGTTAAGGGGGTTTCGGGGGTATGCCCCCCGTAAGAAAATGTTGTGTATTTTAATGGTAAATTCATCAATCTGGTGCACTTTGAGAGTTCAAAACGAAAAGCTCCAACCAATATTCAGTGTGCAAATTGAACAAAGAAAAATTCAAACCTCTTTTAGTTACAGTGTCTGTCTACATTACACTACTACATAATAATAGTTATAATATTAATCCCATGACAGTAATAGCCATAGGCTATATTGTAAAACAAATGCACTGAAAAATAAAGGAAACTTTCATAATTAATTTTGTTACTTGGAAGTAACCCAGCGCCGCCAATTAAACAAAACAAAACAAAACGAATGGGCCGATTTACGAGTTTTATGGGCCACTAAGACAAAAAAAAAAAAAAAAAAAAAAAAAAGTACGACGTATCAGCCCAAAAAGCACGTCGGCCCACCGGGAATCTCTACCATCCTGGGGGAAAAGAATTCGCTCCCGGTAGTCCCGATGGCCAGCATGCCTGTGCACAATACGAAGTAAATTTATTTCGTTTGACACCTTAATGGCTGAGATGAGAATACTTACCTCTATACTGGGCTTTCTTTTTATCTGGTTGCTTTCTCCGTTTTCGTCCCAGTGCACCAGAGGGTTTCGATCAACGCGCCAGCAGCTGAGCACTTGCCTAACGTAACGTAACCCCCCACCCCCCGTTAAATGATCAGCAATAATCATCAATTCAATCTAATAATCAGGTTGACAAGTAATTAAACGTGTGGCTGAGGGGGCGCCTTAGGATGATCATGTTTAATAAACATGTTTTTGTTTCGCTTGTCATTCTAATTCTGTGATTAATGGGAAGTAGGCCAAGGGCGACATTAGAGGGCGCCCGCGCACCGCGCCCCCAACACATTTGTCGCCCTAGGCAACCGCCTAGTTCGCCTATAGCAATCGCCGGCCCTGCATCCAAGATAAACTTTAAAAACCTTATGTAATTTTTAAAATGTATTTTTTTTCTAATAGTTTTTTATTATCTTAGATTTTTTTGTTAGCCTATTTAAGATCAACTTTAAAAACTTAATTTAGTTTTAATTTACTTCTAATATTTATTTGTTTTTATTTTGTATTTATTTTTTAATAAAAGATTAACTTAAAAAAAAAGCTGTTTTTTTTTGTTTTGTTTTTTTTGTTAACCTGACTGTGTACAGTTACCTTCACATGTCTAGGCCATTATTTCATGGAGCTAAACATATTCATAAAATCTCTGTTTCTCCGCCATGACTAGTAGGCTACACCAAAAAAAGCTTATAAAAGAGGAACACATTTTATGCAAATGCTCACTGGCAGTGTTGAGAATGCTACATGTTTTTTGCATTATGATTTGTGTTCTCACATTTCAGACCAAATTGTATCTTGTGTATCTAAAAGTGTTGTTGATCCGTGACAACAGCAGGTGTGTAGATGGAAACTCTAGACAAATTAGCAGGATAATCAGCAGTTTAGCTATCGAACCAGACAGCTTTCAGTTCTGTGGATTTTGCCGGCAGGTTTTGTCCTATAATAGTTAAAAGCACCCGGTCTAAGTAGTTCTTTGAAGATTTCAGGCAGTTTTAGGACCTTCAGGCTGAAGTTATTGCTGTTGTAACAAGCCACGTTTCCTTGAACAGAGGAAACCTGCATTCTTTCTTTTATGGCATTCCCTCCAGTCTTTCCTTCATTGTTATTAAAAACAAAGTCTGCCTTCTGCTGCTGCATCTTCATGTGTTTGTGAGGTGAATTCAAAGGAAACCTGCAGTGTGTGTGTGTGTCTAAGTACATTCAGTGTCTGCTACTCTCTTGCATAAATTGCATTTTCCTGTAATAATGACATCTGAGATTGCAGGGTGTGGCTGGTGGGCGGGGCCAAACAGTGTGTGGCTGGTGGGCGTGATCAAACAGGGTGTGGCTGGTGGGCGGGGCCAAACAGGGTGTGGCTGGTGGGTGGGGCCAAACAGGGTGTGGCTGGTGGGTGGGGCCAAACAGGGTGTGGCTGGTGGGCGAGGCCAAACAGGGTGCGGCTGGTGGGCGAGGCCAAACAGGGTGCGGCTGGTGGGCGTGGCCAAACAGGGTGCTGCTGGTGGGCGTGACCAAACAGGGTGCAGCTGGTGGGCGTGACCAAACAGGGTGTGGCTGGTGGGCGTGACCAAACAGGGTGTGGCTGGTGGGCGGGGCCAAACAGGGTGTGGCTGTAATGTAGCCTGGCCTTATTTGGAATAACCTTGGTTAAACCATTTTATCGTGATATTTTAGTATTATTTATACATAATATTTTGAATTACCATTTATTTTTTATTACTATTTATGTTTTTATTTGTTTTTATTTCATTTGTGTAATTTCAGTAAATTAGTTGCCAAGGCAACGTTTCTAATTTTATTTAAATTTTTAGTTTAAGTTTTTCTTCTAATATTTGTTTTATTTTATTTCAGCTTCAATTAACAAAAATGTTTGTTATAGTTTTAGTGAACAAGCTGATGTAGCCGCTACGACAGACTTGCACTGCACGTTACAATTTAATGTATTTTCCTTTTTTAAGTGATTTCAATCATATTTCAAGCAATTCAAAACCATCATGGCGAACAGTGCGCATCTAAAGAATATAATCCACTATTTTTCGGCTTTAATATATTGGCCAAATTTTCTTATCGGATCCATAACAATAACATTAAAAATGAAAATATATCAGCTGATACCGATATGGTGGCTGATATATCGTGCATCCCTAATTCTCATTATCAGCTACAATGATTATTGGCTATATTACCCAAAATCTCTATACTAATGCATCCCCATCATACTGTATTCCTTTGACCGGTTTGAAATTTTTCACTAATAATCTGCTCAATATAAACGGATGATTTGATTCTGTATAAAGTACCTGAGCACAGAGGGACAGTTTAACTCCGAATCTCTCCATATTATCACCGATGCTGTTAGGACTGATTTCATACACTATTAAATACATTTATTTCATCCTGAGCTTGAATGGGTTTTCCTCTTTGGCGTCTCGATGAATCAATGGTTTCCTTTCTTCTGCTGTCTAGAATAAACCGCTTGACGTTTGATTCTCAGAATCAATTTCTGCATAGATTAAAACACAATGTTTCATTCATTTACCATCTTTTCATCTTCATTTTCAACATGGACGCCATAATTTTAGTTTTGATCAATATGATGTTTCTCACATTGATCAAATATTTACTCGTTTCTCTCTCGTTTCTCCACAGCCCTCTCTGATTAAAGCTATATTTAATGTGGACGCGGATGAAGTTCGATCTCTCATATTCAAGAAAGAAGATGTCAATGTACAGGTAAATGTCCATTACTGATTATTGTTTGGGTGAACTTTCCCATTAAATCCCATTGAAATTCTCTGTATATAGGGGCCTTTTTAATCATTATTGCATGTGACTGGGTATTGAGACCAGTTCATTGATTTCTCAGTGATGGATGGTCTTGGAAACCATTCTGAAATAGACACATGGGCAGTTTCTGTACATTATTACTCTTAGTTTCATAATGGATCTTCATCTGAGAGGTCGATACGCTGTTATGAGCCTGCATTTGGACTGAAGATGGTTATTTTACTGCTCGCTGTTTAATGAGGGGTCTGTTTTCATCGCCAATGCCAGGCCTGGCCTGGAGCGACGCCCATTTGACTGCCAACCAATCAGTGATGGCCTTTTGGATCACGTGACTTCGTGTGGCTTGGCCTCCTGTTTTCCATTCTCATTCCAGACCAGATGGAAAACAGAAGCCTGCAGGGTGGCATGACATGGAGAATGAATGATTACCGCTCTTTCGTAATTGCCTTTATTGATGTAAAAGTAGAAGGAGCTTTACTCAAGCATCTGGAGCAGTGGTCTTCACTATTTTTTTCATGAGAGCCGCACTGATAGGACAAAGTCAGTAGGAGAGCCATTTTTACAGGAAAGTATAAAAAGTTACATCCAGTCATAAATACCATGTCTGTTTATTAATATGTCACCCCTGAACATTCAATATGCAATGCAATAAATATATATTTTTTTAATGATTTACCAGTCAAATTTGTAACTGAGACAAGATGATTTCCCTTAATGACAAAAAAAGCAGGATTTCCAGAATAGATTCATCCCAGAATGACATTAAGTTATTTTTTCTACATTAGCCCCTCATGTATCTAATCATCCAAGAGCACATGTGGCGTTAAGAGCTGGAGATACCGCCATAACTGGCAACTCCGCAGAGACTGGATATGTTTACATGCACAACTTTTGTTTCAATCGGTCTGAATTCATTCTGATTGATTAATCTGAATGTATTGTAGTTTACATGAATGCTTAACATCGTGATATGATGCATGATCGGGTTGATGTGCACGTTTATAAGTCAAAAGATTCAAATTGGGAATAGGTTTTTTGACATTCGCACACTGCACAAATATACAAAGTTTCCCGCTGTTGTCGCGTAATAACCATTTTCCTACATTGGTTCTTTATTTGTTTTAAACAGCAGACTTAATATCAAATTCTGGTCATAATTTGGAGACTATGATGAACCGTTATGCCGTGCTGTTTGTATTGATCACGCATTAAAAATGCCCAAAATCAGTCGGCTGTGGATGAGAATCTGAAACAAGGACTGGTGAGCCGTTGTCTTGCTTCACTTCACAGACACTGAGTGAAAGGAGAATTATAGAACGACGGGACACTCGTTTATACGACACTTTATTCATCAGAAGAACAGCGCGTTCAGCGCGACGGACGGCGTCCTTTCAGTTTCGGTTTTCAATCGATCAAGTGAACATGTTCTCTCGATAAACCACCCCTTTCAATCCGATCGAAATTATTTGAAAATAGAGCTGACACTTTGAGTTTTTAATGGGTTATGTTATAGTCCTACTTCTTTTTAAATGTTTTTATGAAATATCTGTAGTGACTGCTTGATCATATCACTGTATTATTTACCGCCATGCGAGCCACAAATGAAAGCTTGGCGAGCCGCATGAGACTCGCGAGCCGCGCAATGAGTAACACTGATCTGGAGGAATGTTTAAAGCTACAGTGATCGCAGAAGATCTCAGGAACCTAAAACAGAAAAATGTGTGTGTGTCTCATGTTTCTGCATGCTCTCTCAAGAGATCTGTGGCCGCATTGATCGGTGTGGATCACACACACACACACAGACAGACACAGAAATGCATCATTGTGCCGTGCGCAAGAATCCAGTGTGTTTGTGTGTATCATATATCACACACCCTGCTGATACCGCACATTCATCAAACTCAAAGCTTTTAAATGGAGTACAAAACACATGCAAATAAAGAATTTCAAAATTATAATTTTTGATGTAGCATAAACAGCAGAGGAGTGTAAAACCACCAGCTTTATCCTGTTTTGTATCTGTATTTTGGAGCTGCAGTAGAGTTTGTTTTTGTTGATGTAGAGGCATCATTTTATTCCGCAAGAATGCATTAAATTGATCCAAAATGACTGTGACTTTTCTATTTATCAAAGAATCCGGAAAAATATATCACGGTTTCCATTCAAATATGAAGCAGCAGTACAACTGTTTTCAACATTGATAATAATCAGAAATGTTTCTGCAAATCATCATATTAGAATGATTTCTGAAGGATCATGTGACACTGAAGACTGGAGTAATGATGCTGAAAATTCAGCTTTGATCACAGGAATAAAGTATATTTTACAACATATTCACATAGAAAACAGTTATTTTGAATTGTAATAATATTTCACAATATCACTGTTTTTACTGTATCTTTGATCAAATAAACGCAGCTTTGGTGAACAGAAGAGACTTCTTTCAAAAACATTATGAAATCTTAGCGACCCACACGCTAGTGTGTATGTTGTGTATTGCTGTATGTGATGCTCCTGTGAGTTTTCGACATGGTTTTTATTGATGTCTGTGATTGTGAATCCTCAGGACAGTGAGAAGAGGACGCCGCTCCACGCTGCTGCGTACCTGGGCGACGCTGAGATCATAGAGCTGCTCATCCTGTCAGGTACACGTATAATATACCAATGCTTTAGTATCATCTGTTTTGAAAGAAGAATATGCTCACTATGCAGACCTCTTGTATATGTTCCCAAATCTACTGACAGCCAATGCATCATTTTCAATTCAAAATGAATGATATTCAAAACTGTTTGAAAGTTTGGTGTCTGTGAGATTTGTTCAAATATTTTTGAAATAAGTCTCTTCTGCTAGCTAAGGCTGCGTTTATTTGGTCAAAAGTAAAGTAAAAACAGTAATATATTTTTACAATTTAAAATATCTGTTTTTGATGTGAATATATTGTAAAATGTCATTTATTCCTGTGATTTAAAGCTTAATTTTCAGCATCATTACTCCAGTCTTCAGAGTCACATGATCCTTCAGAAATCATTCTAATATGATGATTTACTGCTCAAGAAACATTTCTGATTATTATTAATGTTGAAAACAGTTGTGCTGCTTCATGTTTTTATAGAAACCATGATTCTTTTTCCAATATTCTTTGATAAATATCAAGTTCAAAAGAACAGCATTTATTTGAAATAGAATCTTTGGTAACATTATAAACTTTACTGTCACTTTTGATCAATTTAATACATCCGTGCTGAATAAAAGAAAGTAATAAAGGATACAAAATCTTACCTTCCTCAAACATTTGAACAATAGTGTGTCCCCAAAACATCTTTTTAATGTGTTTTCGTCTAAATAAAATATATCAAACCCTTAAACATCCTAGAAACCCTTAGCAATCATTAACAACACCATTCGGACTTTGTGTACTGTATATAATAGAAAATGCCTTTCTAGATTTTGCTCGAGCACTATATTGACACACTGACAAACACATACACATCATGTGACTTCCTGAATGACTTCCAGTATATACGTGTGTAAAGGGGAGTTGTCTTCATGAATGACAGATGTGATCCCAGAGGATTGTGGGAGTTTATTTTAAACAGGCTTATGGGAAGCTCCATGTATCCTGCTTCAACTGTGACATTAATAACTGTAATTCATTTTGCATATCCTTTCTCTCAGGGGCGAGAGTAAATGCCAAAGATAATAAATGGCTCACTCCACTTCATCGGGCCGTAGCTTCCTGTAGCGAGGTACGACACGTCCACCGAACAAACAAATATAAACAAACAAAGGTTTCCAGGCTCATTCATTTTCTCGTTGTGTGTTCAGGAGGCCGTCCAGGTGTTGTTGAAACACTCTGCCGATGTCAACGCGCGGGATAAAAACTGGCAGACGCCGTTGCACGTGTCCGCGGCCCATAAAGCAGTGCGCTGCGCCGAGGCTTTAGTCCCATTGCTGAGCAACGTCAACGTGTCGGACCGCACCGGACGCACGCCTCTGCAACATGCGGCCTTCAGCGGACACCTGGAGGTCAGACGTTCACTCTCACTGTCATTTCACACACAGATCAACAGCTGCACAATCATAGCTGGGGTTACGAGACCCGTTTACACAAAGATTTAAAGAAAAGGGGAAACTTATTACAGACAAAAGACATATTCACACCAAGAGTGAAATAAGAAAGTGTGGTTGTTCACTTGCTTTAATGCAAAATATAGAAAAATAGTATCTGATCATATAAATTTAACTCACATTAATGAATTTTTCTAATTTTACAGACTTTACTAATTTTTTTAGGACACATTAAATTGATCAAAAGTGACATTTATAATGTTTCAAAAGATTTCTGTTTCAAATAAATGCTGTTCTTTTTAACTTTCTATTCATCTAAGAAACAAATGTATCACTGTTTCCACAAAATATGAAGCAGCACAACTGTTTTCAACATTGATAATAATCAGAAATGTTTCTTGAGCAGCAAATCGTCTCATTAGAATGATTTCTGAAGGATCATGTGACACTGAAGACTGGAGTAATGATGCTGAAAATTCAGCTTTGATCACAGGAATAAATGACATTTTACAATATATTCACATACAAAAAAGCTATTTTAGACTTTAGCAATATTTCACAAAGCTAGTGTATATTTATATTTGAACTTTCCAAACAAAGTCAGACCATCTTAAAAGTCATGTGATCCAAGGCTAGTTGACAGCCTCAGAACTAATCAATTCATTGCCACAAACTTTGCCCTTCTTTTTGCTCTTTTATATCTTCTTTCTTCACTGAGATCAACAGATTGAGGTCTAGAGTGCCGCTAGCGGACACATGACCCAAAAGCTGATATATTATTGATCAGTCAGTCAGGCAGGCTGGCTGGGAAAAACAGCCAGGGCTGTGTCTGAAATCCCCCACCCCCCATACCCTTAAATAGTGCACTATTTGAGGGGACAGCCATTTGTAATGGTATCCGAAACCATAGTGGACATTATCGAGTGCACTCATTCTATCCCATAATGCACTGCAATAACGAGTGTACAACCAATGCACACTCAATGGCTAGAGAATACCCATAATGCACTGTGAGGGTTGTGCTGAATGAATTCCTCAACCAGAAGATGGGGGTGATTTCAAACACAGCTCAGGTCTCCAAACAAAGTCAAATAACATGAATTTCATTTTATTGGAATTTAAAATGACACTTATTATATTAAAGCATTTAAATGCATTTTAAGTTGTACTTCCCATCATGACTCTTGCTAAAATCATCAAATCGGACATGTGTGCATGTGAAATCTTTAGTTTCTCTGTCATTGCAGATGGTTCAGTTGCTTGTGTCCAGAGGTGCAAACATCAACGCTTTTGATAAGAAGGACAGACGAGCTGTTCACTGGGCCGCATACATGGGTGAAAAACATCAACATCAGAACAAACAGAAAACATGTTTCTGTCATTGATCTGAAATCACTTACTCACTCCCTCTCTGTCTCAGGTCATTTAGAGGTGATGAAGTTCCTGGTGTCTCATGGTGCTGAGCTTTGCTGTAAGGATAAGAAATCATACACTCCGCTTCACGCCGCGGCCTCCAGTGGAATGATCAATGTGGTCAAATACCTGCTGAATCTGGGTGTTGATGTAAGTAAGCCCCACCCACACACACCTACAACTCCGCCCCTTGGTCGTCACGGGAACTGTGCTTGTTTTTATATGGAGAACACAATCCATTTGTATAGCCAAAGCTTCAAATGTTCAAATACCCTACACAAGTTACTACATGCAAACATTCATAGAACTCACATTGTGATTTTCCTTAAATTATAAAAGAATTTAAAGGGTTCATGACATGAGAAATCAAATTCAGGGCTCTCAAGTGTCACGCATTGAGCGTGACAGTCACTCATTTCGGTCTTTTGTCAAGCACTCCCGCCACACATTGTATTTCTCACGTGGAAAAACTATTAATAATATATTTAATATGCCGCAGCGCCCAAAATTTCTCTGGCCGCGCCGCTCTCACTATGGAACCGGCAGGAATCAAGCGCGTTTTTAGTCGAGCCTATCACTTATCAGCCAGTCAGAAAAAAAAAAATTTACTACACAATAGCCAATCAGAAAATATCACAATTGTATCTGGGTAAGATTTAACGCAACAACCAATGAAAAAAAAAGCATATCCTGGAATTGTTCACATGATTCTGCTACAACATCTTCCAAAAGTTTCGTTCACCCACAGAGAGGAAACCACTGGAGCTCCAAACATCACTTTGAGCACAGAGTAACTCATGATCTCCTGTTTTAATGTTACAACAAATTCACAACTTGTTTGACACAAACAATGACAACTTGACTGCTGTTAGAGAATGTTTGCCAGATAATTAGCATCAGTTTTTCATGAGTGTCTGTAACTTAGCCAACAGTTTTACAGCCTGTTCACTGACAACACCTTCTCAGAACAAGTAGTCTAGGCCTAGTCATATTTTCGTTATCACACGATGACTGACATATTGTCATGAAACACCCCAATTCCCGCGACCCGTCCAACCCTGTCTTCAAAACTTGAGAGCCCTGCAAATTTGACATAACAGGCATATACATACAAAAGGACTTTGTACTATGAAATTATCCTGGAAGTTTCATAGCTTAAAATCTCATCCTCATTAAAAACGAAGCATTTTTTTAACCAATCCCAGCATCAGGTCAAGTGGATAGTTTATATGTTTCTGTCGGAGGATTATATGTTTGTTCTGAGCATTTGACTGCAGATTGTTTTATAATTGAGGCACAGTGTAATACAGAGTTCGCAAAGAAACTTTTGTTGAAAGGTAAAACAGCCGACTGTATTGGATCTGACAGCAGCAAACCCTAATTTTATAATGCATAATGCTTTTTCCATGGATAATGTTTACAAAACACTCGCGTGCAATAGCGATTGGGCATTGTTTACTACGCAATGGCGTTAGCCAATCATTAAGGTGTCCGTTTACTGACAAGCCTTAAAAGAGTCGTGCCTTAAAAACTGATCATTTCAGACAGAGGGTCAGAATGAAGGTTGAAAATAATTTTCTTTGGTGCAAATAACTTTATTACCAGTATAAGTGAACATACTCAAATAATAAAAAATCTATGTCATGACCAATTTAAATCATCTACTGTAGTGTTCAGTTGTAAAAGGATATACGTTATTATAGTTTATTATTACAGTTAAGATTGAAATAACTGTTGAACCATTAACCAAATGATCTGTCTCTGTTAGATCAACGAGCCGAACGCGTATGGAAACAGTCCTCTGCACTTGGCGTGTTTTAACGGGCAGGACGTGGTGGTGAATGAGCTCATAGAAGCAGGTGCTGATGTGAATCAGGTGAACGAGAAGGGTTTCTCTCCGCTGCACTTCACCTCTGCCTCCCGCCAGGGGGCGCTGTGTCTGGAGCTGCTCGTGGCCAACGGGGCCAACGTCAACCGGAAGGTCAGACACTTTTCTGAATGTTTCAGCAGAGCCCGTCTACGGAGAGCCTGTTCACTCCCTATTAAGTCCTATTGTACCGAATTTTGGTTGTAGTTCCACCAGAGTTCCACTGGGGCGATCGCCCATGAGTGCAAAATGAATGGGAGTCTATGGAGCTAGACGGCTAAATTTGTCTCTTTCACCCGATTGCCGTTGAGAAATCTCAGATTTGATTCTGGGTTATAGGTCGAAAGTTGAATGAACGAGTACTTATGTCCTCTCGATTTCTTACAGGTTGAGTTGTTGTTGTTGCCCATAACACGCTAGCATTCTGCTAATGAACGCTGATTGGTCAGTGAAGGACTGATTACGACCAGAGATACCGTTTGATGGCATTGTGGCATCCGAAGCGGGACCAGAATGTGTGTGTGTGTGTGTGTGTGTGTATTTTCGGCGTGGTCTTTTAAATCAACAAAACAAAAACTCTTCTAGAACATGTATTTACCTGTGTCAACGGTGTTGTCGATGCCTCGAGAGAAAAGAAATTTCAGATCGCGAAAGCACCAAAGTGACTGAAGGATTGCCGTAAAGCAGTATCTCTGGTCATACGGTGTATATGACGTCACTGACATTTTAAAAGACTTTTTAAAGCAAAAAAATCTAACACCCAGCAATGTGTAATTTCTTTGCATCTCCTTTCGAATACAACATTCAAATTACTAGACAAAAAATTATATCCTGAGAAAAGTGGATTTTGAGGGGTATAGCTCCATAGACCTCCATTCATTCTGCACTCGTCCTGTGAGCGCCCTCATGTGGAGCCAGAGTGGAACTGCAACCAGTTCAGAACCCCGAAGTTTACTGAGAGTGAAAGTTCTCCCCTTATTAGAACTTCTCTGGTTTCAGTTAGGGCTGGTTCACACAGAACTTGTTTTTGTGGTTAAATACACGAGACGCAGGTCAGTGGAATAGAAAAAAACGCAAGGTCTAAACTAGAGTGTAAAAGTCAAACATGTCTGTCTAGTGCATGTTTAAAAAAGGAAAAACATTGCAGTGGAATGGAAAAATGCATTCTGTGCGAACCGGCCCTTCAAAATGCAATATCTTGCATTATTATTAATTATTAATCTCCACCAAGGCTGCATATATTTTATAAAAAAAATATAGTAAAGAGATCAGTATCATCATAAGGATGAATGCAGATTAATAATTAATAATGCAATAACTTGAAATGGATAAGTGGAATGGCAGACAAGAGCAAAGCAAAACAAGAAATTTTGGTTGTTCACATGCTTTAACGAAGTATACAGAAAGCCATCTGATAATATAAAATTCACTCATGTTAATGCACAGATATAAGCTATGTTTCCATACAAAGTTGCAAAATTGGAATATCGGATAAAACATTTGCGAATAAAGCAGCATTTCTTTCCCGTGTGTTCAAGAGAACAAAATCGTCACTTCCTAGGAAATTGGAGCAAAATATCTGTAATAAAAATGGAAGTGGCTGCAATCGGGGAAGAAACTCTCTTTTTTAGTTCATCTACTGTAAATGACTTGCATCTTAGAGCGCGCAGACGAAACGCAGTAAACACTGTCATGTTCTCCTGCGTTGGGATGCTGGTGTTTGTGAACGCAATCGTGTGAGACGCTTCTAGGGGGTCATTACACAAAATCAATCTGATGACAGACAGACTGGCTTAGGCATTTCAGAATGACCAAACCAACATTTGAGAGGATGTGCGATACGATTGGTCCACTGGTTATTCCAGTTATCCAATCACATCCTCTGTTCAGGCAAAGTCACAGAGTCTTCTTTTGCGCCGGAATTTATTCTGTAAATGTGTTTCCATCGTTACAAAATATTCGCCTCAATTGAGCGCATGCATTTTTTATGCGCATTCTTAGAATTAATGCGTATCTTGCTGTTTCCATCCAGCCATTTTTTTAATGCGATATCCCATAATTCGCATAAAAATAGGTGTATGGAAACATAGCTACAAGCATACCGTGATACAATCAAAACCCACTTGTAGAAATGCTTCTGTTTTGCATATTTCTGAAAAATATTCTAACTACTACACCATTCTTAAGTGCAGGGTCAGTAAGATTGTTTAAAAAAAAAAAAGAAAGAAAGAAATTCAATTAATACTTTTATAATACTAAAATGACTTGGTTTCCAGAGTAAAGATGGTAAAACTCCTCTCCACATGGCGGCCATTCACGGGCGATACTCCAGATCACAGGCCATCATTCAGAACGGTGAGTGTGTTGTTATTCTGCTGTTTCTTGTTTGTCTTCCTCTCCAGTTTCTCCTCATCCTCTGTTTTGTGGTTTGTAGGCTCAGAGATCGACTGCGAGGATGAGAACGGAAACTCTCCGCTTCATATAGCGGCTCGATACGGTCACGAGCTGCTCGTCAACACGCTCATAACCAACGGTGCGGATACGGCAAAGTGAGTGACAGCACGTGTGTTAACGTGCTCATGTTCCCTCATGTTGTTCAACCCCGTAAGACCTTCGTTCATCTTCGGAACACGAATTAAGATATTATTGATTAAATCTGAGAGCTGGATCACTCCTCCATAGGCTTCTAAGGGATTGAAACTTGCCGGCCCCGAAAAGTTATTAAAGACATCGTTAAAATAGTCCAAGTGACTACAGTGGCTCAATCCTAAGTTTATCAAGCGACGAGAAAAACTTTTTTTTTTTTGCGCACAAAAAGTAATTTCAACTATTCATTTCCTTCTCTGTGGGCCTCGAGTCAGTTCACTAGTGTAACAGCGCATCGCTTCTGTGTTGTACGTCACACGCATCACACACATGACCAGCGCTGGCCAATAGTGAGCCTACGTGTGACGTACAACACAGAAGCACTACGCTATCACACTACGTGAACTCACTGATAAACTTAAGATCGAGCCACTGTAGTCACTTGGACTATTTTAGTGATCCAGCTCTCAGATTTAATCAAAAATATCTTAATTTGTGTTCTGAAGATGAGCGAAGGTCTTACGGGGTTGAAACAACATTAGGGTGAGTAATTACTGACAGAATTTTCATTTTTGGGTGAACTATCCCTTTAAGGCCTGATTTATGAGTTGACGCTGATCATGTGGCTGTGACTCCGCCCCCCTGTAGGCGGGGCATCCACGGCATGTTCCCGCTTCATCTGGCGGCGCTGAGCGGGTTTTCAGACTGTTGCCGGAAACTGCTCTCCTCAGGTGAAACACATTTATCATAAAGCTTAATGTTCATCCAGGCCTTTACAACAGCAGTTATCAAATTGATTCCTGAGTATGAAACAAACTTTTCCCTCTCTTAAGCCGGGTGCACACTGCGATTTATAATAGTCCTATGATAGTTGCTTATCAGACTCTGCGAACATGATCCTCTCTGTAAGCCATTTCACACTGTAAGATCTCAGTTGTCATTAATGTCAGACTGGACGACAGTCAATGCGCGTTGAAGGGGTTTTTAGGTAAACGTTTTTTTAGCTTAACTGAACAGCTTTGGAGTTATTGGAATGGTTATATGACTTTTTTCGGTTTGAATGGTGGCCGTCTCAACAGGACATAAATAAGCATACACGTTGTAAATAGTGTAAATGAGCGCAATTTGCAAACTATTATTAAAAATTGCAATAATCATGTCTAACAACATCATAACGGACATTGTTACGAAATAATGCGACGTACATGTAACTTTATTGATGTCATCTTGCATTTTGCAATGTTTACATTACACTCAAAAAACACAAATGAAATTATACAGTAGGCCTAGGCTGTAGGCTATTTACTTGTAATTTAGCTGCAATCATGTAAAAACGTTATAAGCCATCAAACGCAGTAGGCTACTTTATTATTATAAAGTGCAGAGGCCGTGAGTGCAGAGACGCTCCGCGTGAGTGGTATTTACGACAGTAATGTTAAATACAAGTACTCTACAGCGACTCTAGGGGGCGCTGTTTGACAAAAACAGAATTCCTGCATAGTGTGCCTTTATTAACGGACGCACGCAAGAAAACTTGTCCGGAGTTTTACATCATCAATCAATGTCACGTTAGGTGACTTTGAGCTGCATTACACGTGGGATTTAAATGGTGGCTACAGAGAAATCTCAAACGTTAATTTTGGTCACGGCTTGTCTTGAAAAACAAAGAAAATTTGATAGTCGTCGTAGGAGAAGTCCTTCAAGTCTTCTGACACTGCCAGAATTTCATCTGAGGTCAAATTTGATCTCAACGGTCATTAATCGGCTGTCGGTGAACATGTCAAACTAACGATCAAAGACTTCAGATTTTAGCCTAGGATCAGAGGAATCTTTTAGGATGTGCTAAATTTGTCTCAGTCGTGGCCAAAATCGCACAGTGTGCACCCGGCTTTAGGGAAGTGCATTTGTGTTCTGCTCTTCATTAATGGTGATCTGTTGCTTCAGGTTTTGACATCGATACAGCGGATGACTTTGGCAGGACGTGTTTGCATGCGGCGGCTGCAGGAGGGTGAGTCTTCTCTCTGATTGGCTCATCGGTTCCCCCTGTGGCCTGGATGCTTTATGGTCCCGTCTCTCCTTCTTTTTTCCAGGAATCTGGAGTGTTTAAATCTGTTGCTCAACACAGGTGCAGACTTTAACAGGAAAGACAGATTTGGGAGGTGAGTTACATTAAATGATCAGAAGTTTGTTTTGTGTGTGTGTTTCTAAAAGAAGCTGCATTTATTTGATCAAAAATACTGTAAAAACAGTAATATTGTGAAATATTATTGCAATTTTCTATATGAATATATATTTTAAATGTACTTTATTCCTGTCATCAAAGCTGAATTTTCAGCATCATTACTCCAGTCTTCAGTGTCACATGATCCTTCAGAAATCATTCTAATATGAGATTCTAAGATTTCCTGCTCAATATTTTAGTATATAGTATTGGGTTCAGATATGACCCAGACATGTTGTAGACCAGTGTTTCTCAACCCTGCTCCTGAAGGACCCCCAACACTGCATGTTTCTTTGTATCCCTAATCAAACACACCTGATTCAACTCATCAGCTCATTATCACAGGGATATATGTGATAATGAGCTGATGAGTTGAATCAGGTGTGTTTGATTAGGGAGACAAAGAAAATGTGCTGTGTTGGGGGTCCTTCAGGAGCAGGGTTGAGAAACACTGTTGTAGACAGTCTGCCTACAGCAAAGAGTATAGAAATACCAAGAGGCGAAACTCAATAGAACGTTCCATTGCAACAAACGCGCCCATGCGCAGAGCTGCAGCTCCGCCATCTTGGACTAAATGCAACACAGCTGTCATAGAATTGAACGATACCGGTTCCAATTCAAAAGCGGTTAAGGGAACTAAATAGTAGTTTCTAGTTTTGAATATCTAAACTAAAACGGCGTGTTGAAACAACAAAATAATGCTTATGGATCGATTTATAATTAAACAATTTCGTCATAGAGCATGACGCTGTCAAATAGGCTATTTATTTACCCCAATAACTTTTGGGGATAACTCCCGTTTTCATACACAGCACAATTTTACAACACCAGTAACAATCCCCATCCTCATGAAACGATTGACAAATTCATTGAAAAAGCCAAAACACAATGAACAGTGAGTAGGTGAAAGGGACAACACATTAGTCAAGAGAGAATATGTAATAGTAATAGAATATCATCACAAAATGAACAGTAATAAAATTGTTGATGGTAAGTAGATCACATCATTTCCGGCTGCATTACACACAACAAATCAAACATTGTGCAAGTAAGTGCACACATTTAGTTACTACAAATAGAATGGCAATGGTAAGTATATTAGCTGTTCTATATGTTTTAGTCTTTAGTTTTATTATCATTTAATTCATCTTGACTGATAAAAACTTTGTACAACACATGTTACATTTGATACAGAAAGAGAGAGTTAATGTACAGATTTACAGATGATTAGCTTTAAAAAAAAATCTGTTGCGCTTCTGTTTGGGCTGTGAGAGTTGTCAGACGGGGTGATAATAATAATGCTGTACAGTTGTGCTAACGGTAAAACTGTTGGTTCAGTCCAAAATGGCGTCAGCGCGACACCAGCGCCATCTAGCGTTTGTTACCAAAACTGCAACGGAGTTTCGCCTCTTGTTACTTCTATACTCTTTGCTTACAGTCAGCTGGTTTTATTAAAGCAGCCTGGGATGTACTGTATATTCTCCTCCAGATTCCCATCACAGTGATAAAACTGCAAGATTACAGGAATCCTGCAGGAAGAATGTGTTTATCATGTATGATTTCTCTCTCTCTCTCTCTCTCTCTGTCTCTCTGTCTCTCTTCTCTCTCTCTCTTTTCTCTCTCTCTCAGGACGGCGCTGCATTACGCGGCTGCTAACTGTAACTACCAGTGTCTGTTTGCTCTGGTGGGCTCCGGGGCCAGTGTGAACGAGCGGGACGTCCGGGGCTGCAGCTCGATACACTACACAGCTGCGGCCGACTCCGACGGCAGGTGATGAACACACACACACACCGACATTCATCACACTGGAAACGGAAGGTCGAGTCAAGCGCACTGCATTGTGGGATACGGATACACAGACATGTGCTCTAGTTGCACATACTGTATCCGCAAATGTATTAGGTCATCCGATCCGGGTATTACAGGCACACAGAAAATGTGTTTGCTGTCCATAGATATCTCACAAATATGAGCTAATGTGCCATAGACTGCATTGTGCGCACACATTTTTTTCAGCTACGTTTGTTTCGATAGTATTTTTTGCATACATTTTTAGCACAGAGATTTTTTTTTAAAAGTCTTGAATAAGCCATGAATCAAGCCAAAAAACTATGAGTAGAATCACAACATTACAAACTTTATTTCGAAGCAAAATAGCATTTGAAAATCGAAAAAACTGTGTACTTCATGGCTTTAGTGAGGGAAAGAACTACAATCCCATGAAGCATTGCGTATGACAATCAAATTAAAAACGATGGTGATATGTAAAACTACTCATTTAAAGTGGTCGATTATTTCTTTAGGAAAATATATTAAAATTATTGTAAAATCAGCATATATATATATATAGTATGTGTATATATTAGTATTGTGACTTATAAGCCATGAACCAAGCCAAACAGCTACGAGGTGAATCACAACATTACAAATTTGATTTGAAGCAAAAAAGTTTGAAAATCGGACAACTAAGACAAAGGTACAAGATTGTGTTGTAAATTAATGAGTTTTTACTTCTGAAACTGTTGAACTCTTGGCTCAACTTGCTCACCGTGACTCTGATTGGTGGAATTGTCTATACAGCATCATGGGTAATATAGTTGTTCCGCTGTTAAGTGTGATTATTTAAAAAAATTTATGTGAAATAAAGAACTAATACCATCGCTTAACTACCTCTGAGCTCACAATAAGTCTGTCTTTAAAAAATTATCATTAAAATTAATTTCTCTATAGAGAAAATGAATAGAGTTTTACTTCCGTCTGTTGCACTCAGTGAATGTTTGAGCTGATCTGTCTCTCTGTCTGTCTGTCAGGTGTCTGGAGTATCTGTTGAGGAATGATGCGAATCCAGGTCTCAGGGATAAAGACGGCTACAGCGCTGTTCACTACGCTTCAGCGTACGGTCACCGAGTGTGTCTGGAGCTGGTTAGTTCATCATTTAAACACAGTGAGCTTAAACACTCCTCAACACTGCTCTGTTTTCAGGGTTAATCTCTTTGTTTTATTTTGTAGATCGCCAACGAAACACCATTAGATGTGGTGAGTATCTGTATTTCTGTGTGGAGTGAACAAAATGACACACAATCTGGCCAGTGCTGCCCTCTAATGGCCACATAAAGTTCAAAATAAGCCCTCTGTACTGTATTGATAAATGTTTCTGTTCTTATTATGTGCAGAGGTGGACAGTAACAAATTACATTTACTTAAGTACACTTTTTGAGTATCTGTACTTTGCTTGAGTATTATTTTTCTTAACTTCACTAAATTTGAAAGAAAAAAAATCGTACTTTTTACTCCACTACATTTCTGTCACGGTCTTTGAGTAGAAAAGTAGTAACGTCAGTCAGTGGATGATTTTGATCGGAAATGAAAGTCAGATTGACCTCAATCTGACTTTGGATTCTGACATCAACCTGATTTTCATTTTCAACATTGGGTTTGGTCTTTTAAATGCGATTTTGTCATTGTTTTGGAGCACACTAGCTTATAGATAACAGTAAGGCTAACATATTCATACTAAAAGCCCAAAAACTTCAGGATCAGCCATTTGGGTGTCTGAAACCATTGTGGACGTTATTGAGAGCATTTATTCAATAATTCAGTCCCACTACTGGAACTGTGTTCTAGAAATAAATGTGATATTGATATGAGGGTAGGCAGGCATTGATTCAGAGGCATAATATACTGTAAGTATTACATACAACAATGCAACAATAATAAAACAATGCATTGACATTTTACTTTTACTTTTGATACTTAAGTACTTTTAAAAACGAGTACTTCTATGCTTTTACTTATGTAAAAATTGGTCTTTACAACTTTTACTTGTAACAGAGTAATATTTGACCAGTAGTATCTGCACTTTCACTCAGGTAGGGAAGTTGTGTACTTTGTCCACCTCTGATTATGTGTGTGATTCATCAGTGCATGAAGAAAAACATTTTGGATTCTTTCATAATCTATCAAAATGTAATACCTTTCTCCTTCGAAACCATTTTCTGTTGATATAAACAAGCAAAGACTGGAGATAAATACTATTAATGAATAATAACAGTAATTAATAACAATAGCCTAACATTTCATGGTCCAATATCATTTTGATGAATAAAATAAAATAAATTCTCTCTCTAAATTGCATGCATTCTGAATGCCATTTCATGTCCTCAAGTATAAAAAAAAATCATAATTTTTCACCTTATTCCTTTGTTTAGCTGTTTTAAATTGTGTAATTTCATAAAGCCATGAATGCATGTATATTTCCAGCTGATGAACATTTCTGCATCAAGTCTCTTAAACGACACAGACGTCCAGCCTCCCGTCAGCCCTTTACACTTAGCGGTGAGTTACAGATCCAGATCTCCTAATATTGAAATATTATATTTATATATATATGATACAGTTTTATGTGTTTTTTGAGTGACTCATTGTTTTATGGCTGAATTTTTCAACTGAACTAGAATTATTCCACTGTGTTTATTTATTTATATATATATATATAAATATATATATATATATATATATATATATAAAACATTTGTACCTTTTATTTATTTAACTTCCTGCCAAGAGAACAGAAATGGATAAATTTCTGGCACAAATGTTTTCTAAATAATTACATGTAATATTAATAATAACCACAATAAACAACTATTCAACCAAATAACATGGTTCATTAGTCTAAGTGTAGGTTTGATTGTCAACAATAACATTTTTTTTTTTCATTTCATTTATTTATTCTCTTTTCATGGTAATTCAACACGAAATGCCACAACAGCGATTTATCAAATCCAACAAACACAACAAAAGTGCATTCCATGACAAGAAGAACAGGAGTAAGATGAAGAAAAAAATCTAATAAACTCCTACCCCTTTCTTATAATATAAAAATTACAAATTGGATGGCCTCACCGACATGACATAAAAGATAAAAAAAAATATTTTTTTTTTAAATATTAATTCTGCTTACACAACACTAAACAAACAAAAACAACAATGATGACAACTCTAGCAACAAAAACAACAACAAGAACATCATTGTTGTTATAATTTTATCCATTTTCACATTCATCTTTATATAAATTAAGTATCCTCTGTTTATACTTGTATTTAAATTGTAGAATGTTTGAACAACATTTTAGATCATTTTCTAGAAAATTCCATCTTTTCACACCAGAAACTGATGGAAGTCAAAAGTCAGCGTCAGTGCATTAAAACGTGTGTGTGTGTGTGTGTGTGTGTGTTTTGGCAGGCATATCACGGTCACCACCATGCTCTTGAGGTTCTGGTCCAGTCTCTGCTGGATCTGGACGTGAGGACGCCTCAGGGTCACACAGCTCTGAGTCTGGCTGCGTTTAATGGTCACGTGGAGTGTGTGGATATCCTGATCAATCAGGGCGCGTCAATGCTGCTGAAGGACTACACACACAAGAGAAGCGCCTTACACTCCGCAGGTCAACAACAACACACACACTTATGACATCAGACACTAGTCTCAGCCTCAGACAGCCTGATCACCTGATGCTGACATAACATAATTGACTGGCTTATATATATATAATTTTTTATTTTTTGTTTGAGGCACTTAGTAGCTCTCCTGCGCAAAAATACAGTAAAAACTGTAATATTGTGAAATATTATTATTTTAAAAAACTGTTTTCTTTGAGAATATATTGTAAACTGTAATGTATTCCTGTGATTAAAGCAGTTTCATTACTCCAGTCTTCAGTGTCACATGATCCTTCAGTGATCCTTTAATATGATGATTTGCTGCTCAAGAAACATTTCTGATTATTATCAGTATTCAAAACAGTTGTGCTGCTTCATATTTTTGTAGAAACTGTGATACATTTTTATTTTTCAGGATGAATAGAAAGTTCAAAAGAACTGCATTGACTGAGACTGATGGTACATGTGCTGATGTGTCAGGTCAGATAAGATTGTGTGTGTTATTTTATTGTGTGTGTTTGATTCTGTCCATCTGCAGCCATGAACGGTCACTCTGAGTGTCTGCGTCTGCTCATCCATAACGCCGATCAACAAACAGCCGTCAATATACGTGATGGAAAGAGACAGTGAGTTTCAGGGCTTCTGTATCTCGGTTATATGCATGAATACTGTCAGTCTGATGAATAGGTTAATTGTGTGTTGTTGTTGTCAGGACTCCTCTGATGTTGGCGGTTCTGGGCGGACACACAGACTGTGTGTATCTTCTGTTGAGTAAAGGAGCCATTTTGGAGGCCAGAGATAAATTTGGCAGGACAGCCCTCCACCGTGGGGTCAGTCACACACACAAACACCAATGTTTCAATGGAGAAATATGCCTTAATTTTCCATTTCTATGTATTCTCTATTTCTCCTCTGTATTTTTCAGTTTTAAAGGAATGGCTTTAATACAAGTTAAGGTCCATTGATGCAATTACAATAAATAAATAAATGTATAATTTATATATATATTCAAAAAGGTTTGTTATATATACAGGGTTTTACATTAACTTTTTTGCTCACCAGCCACTGTGGCTACTAGTTTAATATTATCTCATAATTTGGCAGCATGTTTATTAGGCTGCTGTCACTTTAAGACCTGACACACGGATCCAGTATACTAAATGAGACAAGGGTGTAGTTACCATCAAGCTATTTTAAGGCATGAAGAATTTTTTCAAGGAAGAAACGTTTAAATATGTGAATTTGGTGATTTAAAGATGAGTTTTAATGGATAAAATTAATGAGTACAGGGGGGCTTTAAAAGACCAAACTCAGAATGCTTTATTTGTATGGTGTTTACCATGTACAGAATAGCAGTTGAGCCCAGAATATGTAGAAAGAAAGCAAATTTGTGTCTAGGGTGTCACTTAATTTTTTCTTTCATTGTATTTCATTCTCTCTGTCTGGTCTTCTTATTTTTAATAATGTTAAACTGTATTTTTTTTATCAAAAAAGCCTACTAGGGACAAGTGTCGTGAATTAGCTTTAGCTAAAAACACTGATACATACATCAGATGACTGTGTTTAAGCTTATCTATGTTATTTGTATCTGTCCCTATCTAAATAAACTTACTACTACTACTAATTAAAGATAGCTTGTTGGAATAGCTCTCCCCGCGGTGTTTATGACGATCTATCTAAAGAAGATCTTCTCTGGCTGTGTGATGATCTCTTGACTGTGTGTCGCAGGCAGTGATGGGTCACGAGGCGTGTGTGGAGGCGCTGCTGCAGCACGGGTCCAGTTTCGCGGTTCAGGACGGCAGGGGACGCTCTCCTCTACACCTGGCGGCTGCTTGCGGTCACGTCGGGGTTCTGAGGGCTCTTCTGAAGGTCCAAAACACCGTCCTCGTCCTCAAGGACAACTGTGGTTTCACACCGCTGCACTGGGCCTGTTATAACGGTAAACGCAATCACACTGATGCATTAAAGGATTCGTTCACTTCAGAATTAAAATGTCCTGATAATTTACTCTCCCCCACGTCATCCACCCTTCAGTCGTAAAGAAATTAAGGTTTTTGAGGAAAACATTCCAGGATTTTTCTCCATATAGTGACTTCAAAGGGCTCTACACAATCCCAGCCGAGGAATAAGATCTTATCTAGCCAAAAGATTGTTCATTTTCTAAAAAAACAAAAACATTTATATACTTTTTAACCACAAATGCTTGTTTTGCAGTAGCTCTGTGATGTGCCACGCATTACGTAATCACATTGATAGGTCACGCGTGACGTAGACTGAAGTACAGACCTAGTGTTTACAAAGCGAACGTGTAATGACTAAGTCAAACGCCCTTTACAAAAAAAATTAATAAATAAAAGGTGAAACAACGATGTCGGACGATTTTGAAGTTGTAGTCAAACCTTTTTGAACCGGAACATGCGAGAGCTTTCAACGAGATTACGTAATGTGTGGCGCATCACAGCTAGTGCAAGATGAGCATTTGTGGTTAAAAAGTATATAAATGTTTATTGTTTTTATAAAATGATCGATGGTTTGGCTAGATAAGACTCATATTCGTCGGATGGGATCGTGTCGAGACTTTGAAGCTGCACTGAAACTCACATTTGGACCTTCAAACTGTTGGACCCCATTGAAGTCACTATATGGAGAAAAATCCTGGAGTGTTTTCCTCAAAAACCTTCATTTCTTTACGCCTGAAGAAAGAAAGACAATTTTAATTCTGAAGTGAACTACTTTCCATTGATCAAAATCGACGGTAAAGACATTTATAATGTTGTAAAAGATTCCATTTGAAATAAATGTTGTTCTTTTGAACTTTCTGTTGATCAAAGAATGGTGTTGTGTCGATCTCAGGTCACGACGCGTGTGTGGAGTTGCTCTTAGAGCAGGACGTGTTTCGGCAGATGGAGGGAAACTCCTTCAGTCCGCTGCACTGCGCTGTGTGAGGAACACGTGCTCATATGATCTGCTTCCTCCCGGATGAAGAAGTGCATCTGAAAGCATCACATCTCTCCTCTGTCTCTCTGTTTCAGTATTAATGATAATGAATCTGCCGCTGAGATGCTGATTGAGACTTTAGGTCCAGCGATCGTGAACGCCACAGACTCACAGTCCAGGTAAGAACAGGGTTTCTATATAGGGTGACCACCATCAAACAAACCAAATGTGGGACGATTATTAGTTTGTGTGGGACATGTTACCAACACTAAAACATAACCTGAAACTGTTTAACTTTGTCTGTTTAACTTAATAAAAACATTTGTATTCTGCCTTTCAGCTGATAAAAATACTTTGTTCTGTAGTCCCTTCCATAAAACACCATTACATCACAATTTAACATAACATGTCTTTATTTTACATGACATTTAAATTCAACATCACTGAGCCCAAAGGCATCATGCAGATCACTATTTTTGAAACCGTTCTGACCAAGTCCAACTAATATCCAACAAAATAAATAATGAACAAATAAAATCTAAACCAACGTGAATTTAGATAATTGACAGTCTTATATATTAAGAATTATTAAACCAAAAATGTTCATATTTTTTTTAGAAAGTATGTGAATTAAAACAACCACAGAAGGCAACAAGTTGATAAATTCTGTTAAATTTAAAATTTAATTTACCGAATTATCCATTTGTTTTCTGACAGAAACACATGGAACGAATCACCGCTCCACATTTAGTTTGACAGCGTCACAACCCACTAGTGACCGTGTTTACTCCTGTCCTTTCAACCATTGGATCGGATTTAAAAGCGGCTGTTGTATTTGTACTTCTGATGAAGCGCTGTTAAATACAGGTGAAAAACTACACCGCAAAAAGAATAAATAAAATGCTTTCTTAAAAAGGCAAAAGAACGCATGCACGTTTTCTTAATATGATAATTAAAAACCAACAGACTGATGAAAATGCAGGACATTTTGTCAATATGCGACGTGCGGGACAAGGGGTGAAAATGCTGTGCGGGACAACGCAAAGCGGGACGGGTGGTCACCCTATTTCTATAGGATTAGCACTGCTTTATATTGTTTAGTTCATGTGTTTTGTGTGTCTTGTAGGACGCCGTTGCACGCCGCCGCTTACACTGATCACGTGGAGTGTTTGCAGCTTCTGCTGGGTCACAACGCTCAGGTCAACTCCATCGACATGCTGGGAAGAACACCACTCATGATGGCGGCCGAGAACGGGCAAACGAACGCCGTAGGTGAGACCGAAAATACAAGTGTTTTTCTTCAATTACAAAGAGTTCAGAGATTAAACAGCAAATCAGCACAAGTAACAAATGTTTAAAATAAAGTAACATTTTTTGAGTTTAAATACACTTCCATTCAAAAGCTTGGGATCTGTAACATTTTTAATATTTCCTGTGATCAAAGCTGAATTTTCAGCATCATTACTCTAGTCTTCAGTGTCACATGATCCTTCAGAAAGCAATCTAATCTAATATGATGATTTGCTGCTTAAAAAACATTTCTGATTATTAGCAGTGTTGGCAAGAAGTTTTTTCAGGATTCTTTGATGAATAGAAAAGAACAGGGTTTATTTGAAATATAAATGTTTTATATTATTATAAATGTATTTACAGTCTCTTTTGGTCAATTTAATGCATCATTGCTGAATAAAATAATTAATTTCTTTCAAATCAAATAAAAAATTTTTCAACCCTAAACATTTAAACAGTAGTGTATCTCTTTTCACAGACTTGTGTTCTATTTATTAACTGTCAAATGCAATAAAAATGTAACAATTAGTTACTTGTAATAATGTGAAGTTACTTTTGTAAACAACGTTCCCCAACACTCCCAAACAGTGTTATTAAAGCTGGACACAAAAATTACACAAGTAGATAAGTGTTATTTTAGAATTATTATTATTATTATACCAGTATTTGTTAATATTTTGAATTGGCTATTATTTTTTTATGTTTTTAGTTTTCATTTTCATTTTAGTCTGTTTTATTAATGTTTTTTTAATTTGAATTTCAGCTGCACTGCAAACTTTGGAATTTCATTAATTTCATAAGCCTTTTCATCTAATTTCATTTTATTTTTTAAATTTAATTTATGTTATTGAGTTGCTGTGGATCAAGAGGGTGATTGAGGTTCTGTATCGTTAAACCAGACGTGTTGTTGCGTCCCGTCCTTCGGATGAGACGTTAAACCGAGGTCCTGACTCTCTGTGGTCATTAAAAATCCCATGGCATTTCTAGAAAAGAGTAGGGGTGTAACCCCGGTGCCCTGGCAAAATTCCCTCCATTGGCCCTTGCCAATCGTGGCCTCCTAATAATCCCCATCCATTGAATTTGTGAAAGTGCTTTGGGTGTACAGTAAGACATATGAAAGCGCTATATAAATGCCTCATTCTATTCTATTGTTATTCTGGAAGCTGCTGTAAACATGTCAACACGCTGGTCAAGGTTGGTCTGAAAGCAGCTGATATGATTGTGACGAGTGTGTTGTTTCTGCAGAGGTGCTGGTGAGCAGCGCAAAAGCAGACTTCACATTACAGGACACACACAGAAACACAGCGATGCATCTGGCCTGCAGTAAGGTACAAACTTAATGATGAATACTGACTTTACATGAACTTTACATGAGAGTCCAGCATCTAATATCGGCTTACTAAGACATATTATTGACAGATATAGATTATAACATTATAACAGACTTATAAGTCAGCTGTTAAAGATCTCATAGATTTACAACTATCAGAATTTCATTTTGGTTTTGACCATATATATATATATATATAAACAAATGCACCTAATTTGATATTTTTGCTCAGTTTGTGCCTCTGAATCAAACTGAGGTGTTTTTTCCCTCCATAAATTCACTATATCAGACTGTATGAGCCATAGAAGACGTAAAATGTATTTTTAAATTCTTTCTTTTTTTTAGGGTTAATTACCACGATCCAACAAAGGCTTTTTTTGTTCATATAATATCTAGCATGTCTTCTACTGCCTTGCGTGCACTCGTACTTTGTGGAAATGCAAATCTAGGTTCACTTGTATTGTTTCTGTTTTTAGGGGCATGAAACCAGTGCCTTGTTAATTCTTGAGAAGGTCACGGACAGAAACCTCATCAACTGCACGAACGCAGCGCTGCAGACGTAAGTTTGCTTTCTTCACGCATGTTCTCCTCCTCTTCCTCATCATCATCTCAAGATTAAAGAGAGCTGCTTCTCTGTCTCGTGCCTCAGGCCGCTACATGTCGCGGCTCGTAACGGTCTCACGGTGGTCGTGCAGGAGCTGCTGGGTAAAGGAGCCAGTGTCCTCGCCGTGGATGAAAACGGTGAGCGTTAAAACACAGCTCATGTTTCATCAAAGCACAATTATCATTATAGATGACTAAAAAAGTAATGCCATAAAAAAATGCTTGCATAAAAACTTGCCAAGGCAACATTCTAATTTTTGTTTAGTTTAATTTCCACAAAAACTGAAGTAAAAGTCAATAAAAAAAAACAATAGACATTAAAAATCTAATAAAAATTATAAAAGCACAACAAAAATAGGTCAAACTTTTAACTAAAATTAAAATGAAGACAAATTCAAATTATTAATAAAAACTCTCAATGGAACTGAAATAACATAGCATCAAAGACTTAAAATTTTAATCTTGGTGAGATTTTTTTTTGGGAGGGATTAATGCTTTTATTTAGTAAGGATGCATAAAATTGATCAAAAGCGACAGTAAATTCAGCTTTGCATCACAGGAATACATTTTGAAATTAGTAATTGTAACAATATTTTACAATATTATTTTTACTGTATTTATGATTAAATAAATGCAGCCTTAATGAGACTTTTAAAAACATTAAAAATTAACATCTTTCTGACCACAAACTTTTGAACGGAAGTAATGCTTATGGGTAAATTCCAGGTAAACAGAACTGCTGATAATAATATTTCTGTACAATAAGTTAGCATCATGCAAATTTACATCAGCACAAAATTTGCATTAAAGTTGGTGTGAATGCTTACAAGCGTGGTTTGTTTTGACCACATAACGTTATATAATAGCTGTACATAACTGCCGTATCAATATTACTTTGATATGCTCATGTATACAAATATTTCTATACAAATAAACATGAATTGAATTGAATCAAATGTGTTTCCCAGGTTACACTCCAGCTTTGTCTTGTGCCCCGAACAAAGACGTGGCCGACTGTTTGGCGCTGATACTCTCCACCATGATGCCCATCTCTCCCAGCAGTCCCGGCACCATATCAAGCCTCACGTTTACCACCATTAACCATTACTCCAGCCCATCCAAGACCGTGACCTTTGACCCTTTACCCATGCTGCGGCCCGAGCACGTCTCCTACTGTAAATTCAACAGCTTGGGTCGCGAGGACGGCCTCATAGTCCCCGATGATGAACTCAATGATTCAGACTCGGAAACGTACTGACAACACACTCTGTCCCGCCCCTCAGTGTCTTAAACTCTCGCCTCATTGGCCGAATGGTGACTATGCTAATTAGGGTCGTCCCTCAATGACCGGTGCGTCCGAAAGTCTCAGGAGAAAACAGAAAAACAGGAAAATAAGTGGCCAACACTGCAGTTTAACCAGTCTATTTCTGTTTCTTCTCTACAATGGCAATGTTCAAACTCTCAAGCATCTCTAATACTCTTTATTTCAAGCCAAATTCATTTTGTTTTCCTTTATCAGAAGAAATGGCCTGTTATTGCCAGCATTCATGTAAACGTGAGAAGGCAATGGATTGTTGTAACTGCAGAAGACGTCAGGGACCAAGAGCTGCAGACTTTTCCTCCAGCTTTACTTTTAATCCCTGTTTGTGCATGAAGACTGAATTTAGGTTTGCATCATCATGGATTATTTATTATTAAAAAACATACAGACTTTCAGGATCAAACTGAGTATTTATTCCTCTGCTGTTGTGAGGAATTACAGCGTTCTTCCTGGTGTGTGTGTGTGTGTGTGTTTGTTTGTGTGTGTGTGTGATTGTGAATTCGAATGGTTGTGTGTGTGTGTGTGATTTATTTTATAATTCAAATACAATGAAAAGATCAAGTGTGTGACTTGACCTTTTGGTACATTGTTAATAAATCTAAATAAATCTTTTGCCATAATATTCTACAATGTCTTTTTATTACAGAAACTTGGCAAATATTTAAAAATTATGTATTATATTGACATTATGTGTGTTAAAAAAAACACTATATATATATATATAATATTAGTCTGCATACAAAACTTTTTATTTATCTGATCCAATAGTTTTTGAATCTATTCAATGATTGTTTCCCATTTTATTTAATATTTACATATAATATATTTGTCAGAAATCTTTTTACCTCATTTAATGTTCTGTAGTATGTATTTTAATATTTTATATATCAGCTTTCTTTGTTTCAGGTATCTTTTTCACCACGTTTAATGTTCCGTATTATCTATTATTGAAGTATATTTTGTAAGTAGTAATATTTAAATGTTTTGTAAAACCTTAATGCCCAGAAAGATTTATTTTTGTAGGTAAACACCAGTTGATAATTGAGTGTCTCTTTCACTGTTATAAGCTGTTATTTATCCATGCACATAGTTTTATAAATTCATGTGCACCCATAATCTTGAATCCGAATAACTTCCCTCCCTCATGCAGCATCTCTTCTCTTCTCTGATGATGTGGGCGGGGCAACCTGTCACTCACATGAGATCCACCAATAGCAAACCACAACCATCCAATAATTTCCCGGTGGACAAAATCAAGCCCTGCCCTACATTTGTTCTTGTTTGAAAGGCCGTTTCGCTCGGATATACGTCACAATAGGGAAAAAAGACTTGACTTCTCAACTTCGATTTCATGCCGAGTTTAACCACTGCTAGTCTCTTCAGCTTTAACAGTTAATTCAACTCAAAAATTGAAGCTTTCTAATCATTTACTCACCCTGATGTGTGGCAGAGGAAGATTTTCAGCCATTTAATTTGGGTCTGTTTCTCACATAAAGCAATTTTATGATTTAAGATAACTTGAAATATAGCTTAAGACTATATCTATAAAAAATAATTCTTTATTTCGGTGTCCTCAGCTTCCAGTTATTTTAAACTACAAAACAGCTTATGCTGCTTGATATTGCAGACTGGTATTTATTATCAAATTATTTTAATGTTTTGTCATAATTATAAACACACTAGTTTGTAGTACAAATAGTTTTACCATTTACTACACGTTGTTATTCTTTTAGTTATTCACCTAGAGCGGCTAATGTATCAGAAGTCTTGCACATTCACAGAATATAACGTACTTTCACGTTGCAAAATAAGGTTACAAGAGCATAAATATTCTTAAAAACAGTGTTTGACAGGAAAAAAAATTATATAGGCTTGGAATGATGTTTTATTAAAAACTTATGACAGAATTTTCCATTTTCATTTTTGGGTGAAGAAATGCAGTTCAATAAGATGAAATGATCTAATTCATGTTATTTGTAGTGCACTATAATTAGTGTCCTATGAAAGTTTTAATCATTGTCCTTCTCATAGTGTCTCCCATACAGCACAGCCGTTACGAGTCCAGCGCTCATTCCCGTCCGGCTCATGTAAAAGCGGTTTCCTCTCTCCCAACCAGAATGATCCGGAATATCCAGAGTCATCCCATTACCCAGAATTCCAGGGAACACATGTCGAGTCGTAAAGGTGCCCGTCAGCCTGAAGTCCACCGGTGTACGAGCGTGTTCGGTTTCTTCTCCGCAGCTGCTGTGATGTTCACCTGTGCACTTCACCAGAGCGCAAACCTCCAGGTAATACGTCCCGTGCACCACATGGAGGCCGTTGAAGACGCCCAGAGCGTAAAACTCATGTGTGTCGGACCTCCGGAACAGCAGGTGGCAGCAGACAGAGCCACTACAAATGCTAATGTTCCCTTTACTGCCTCGCAAAGGGACCAAAGTGAAATTATCATACATCATGATGGAGGTAAATGTTGTAGATGTAGCTTCTTGTGCACATTCAGAGTCTTTTTGGCAATATTTTACACCATCATCTGGGTCAAAGCTACTTGTAGGCCAAACATGCATCTTTTCTGGTTCTTCTGACCTCAGTTTCTCTTTTGGATACCCAGAAAATGGCATCAGTGTAGGCCATGGTGCGTCCCCAATAAAAGCTGGATCCAAAACTGGCACTCTACGCACCAGCAATTTCCCAGAATCCCCCTTCATATCATGATGAATGAGCGAATCCCATGGCGTGAAGATGCCGCTGCCGGTTATGCCATACTGAGCGGCTCGGATGTTGGCGGCCAGCAGCGTGACGCCCGTCGCGTGCGAGAACGAGCGCTGAAACTGTACGGCGGCCAGCAGGGGGAGCTGGTTCATCCACGCGGTGGGATACACGATCTGCCGGACGCCCATATCCTTTACTAGAGTCAACGCCGGGTCACGGAACAGAATGTCGAAGCACGTAAACACCCCGAATAAGCCTGCAAACGGTGTGGGGAAAGTGACATACTCGCACTCCGGTGGAGCGTCAAATGCCGCCTCAAAGTACAAGTTCTGTTTGTGATATCGGGCCATGATGACACCCTGGTCACTGAACACCACGTTTGTGTTGAACTGGTACTGGCCGTCCGCAGGACAGCGAGGGTCAGCGGTTCGGTTACAGCTCTGACGGGACGGCATGTTGGCCACCACGAAGAGACGGTTCTTATGAGCCATACAGCTGAGGCTTTGGAGGACCTGAGAAAGAAATATAAGTTGTTAGAAACTGTGATAAAAATGGCTCTAAAACTGGCACTCATCATGTCTAAATAATCCTTAACAAGGGTGGTAAATATCAGTTTTGTACCCAGAGCCGGCCCTCCCTATATGCAAACTAAGCGGCTGCTTAGGGCCCCGCCGCCACTAGGGGGCCCCCAAACTATGGTCCGAACATAGACCCTGACCGTGACCTGTAACTCGATGTGCATTCGCATCACATGGTAACGCAGCGCTAGAGTTACTCACGGGACACTGCACTTATTCACAATCACAAAAGTTTATTATTTGCATTTGCTTTAAACCCTTGCCGGTTAAACATTTAATTCGCGTGCTGTTCTGACATGCTGTTTTTTTTCTGTGCACGTACACACTGAGCACGCGCGCACTAAAACTTGTCTAACAGTGCCCGATTACTGGACTTTATCTAAACTGCGTCTGATTGTGCAAATACTGTCAAATACACACAGGGTTTACATAAACACAGTTGAAGTAATCAGTTGTGTCTGTCACTTTGTTAGAAGCGGGACAGCAGACTGTAGTATACATGGATAGTTAAAGGGATAGTTCACCCAAATATGATATTTACTCACTCTCCATGCATCAATTTCTTTCTTCTGCTGAACATAAAATAGGATATTTTGAAGAGTGTGGGTAACCAAACTGTTGCAGGTCCCCAGTGACTTCCATATAGGGAAAAAAAAAAAAAAAAAAAAGGAAATCAATGGGGTCTATCAACTGTTTGGTTACACGCATTCGTCAAAATATCTTCTTTTGTGTTCAGCAGTGGTTAATACAGTTATTATTGTTATCTTGTTACAGGTCCATCTGATTCTGATATGTTCATTTTATGTCTTATTTAAGTATTTAATTTAATATTGTCCCTTTTGTAATATATATATATATATATATATATATAATGAAGATACTGTTTATCTAAAGTTATTTAGTCAATTGTTCTGCACATTTCCACACAATTTTTTTTTTTATACCAAAAGCAGGTTTGCTGGTTTATTTAGTACACCACATTGAGTATACCTCTTAGTACTGTAAGACTTTGAGTATATTAAAGTGCAAAATAAGACCTGGCCACTCTTGTGGGTTTGCTACTGTTACAATTTGAAACCGTATAAGGGTAAAAACATGCCAGGCAGACATTGATGTTAGCAACACAGCTACAACTAATAAAATTAATAATGGGTGTGTTTCGTAGTCTGCAAATAATCAAGCATTGACAATAGTTAATCATATTGGCGGCACGATGGGCCCCCAAATTTAAATTCAGCTTAGGGCCCCATAAATGCTTAGGCCGCCCCTGTTTGTACCTCAGTGTCTGGAAATCTGTGTGGATCAGCACATGGACTCCATGTGACCTCCTGAGGGTCAGGAACGGTCTCCAGATAACCAGCGATAGAAGCTCTGGTGAAGTTGAACCCATGGATGGCGTCTTCTGGAAACACTATGATCTGGGCACCCTGTTTTATACATGATAAACGTTAAGGGTCCTGTAGACATCATTTAGGAATGTCTGTGTATCCACAGTTAAAAGACTTAATGAACATGTATTTTTATGGTTTAATGTTTCACATTAGCACCCATTTATTTTAGGCAAACTATATCTCATTCATAGCCGGCCTCTAACTTTGCTTCCGAAATGATATTGCTGGTAATTGTTTTGGGGTTTATATAAAAATGTATTTTGTTCAATGCCATTTTAAGGGTCGTTATATCTTAGAAAGGAGACAAGAAGCGTGTTCATGCGCAAAGTGTTTATGAAATAACCATTTGAAAAAACAATAAAGCACTGAGATGTTATCACTATGGTATTAATATTATATGCATAGTTTGCATAAGGTACAAGTTTAAATGGGTACAAATTCGTATTGCATTCCTCTTGTTCGTTGTCATTTGTGTTTGAAGCTCGCACACACACTATCTGTAAGTGTACCTGCTGTGCTGCCAGCACTGTCTGCTCTTCAAACACACGCAGGTTCTGCTTCATGTGCTCCAGGGCGGGTCTCCGGTCCAGCGGGACTCTGGGGTTCGGGTTCAGCCGCACTCGGTGCTCGTACACCGCCGCCACATAGGACGGATGATCCGCGGCGAGGATGTGGTTCAGTCCGCTCAAACAGAGCACAAACCCGGCGAGCCCGAGCGCCATGAGGAGGGTGGACATGGTGGGTCAGTCATGAGCTCAAAAGTTCAGGTTAATCATTGCAAAATCTGTCATGGATTTAAGAGGTCTTATTAGCGTGGTTAAAACAATTTTACGTAAACATGAGGTGCAACAAAACAACAATTGAATGTTTTCTAAAGTTAGAAACGTGTCGCTCCCTGCTTATTTATATCTCTTCGGATGATTTACATTAGCTTTTTCCTGTAAAAATATATTTGCATGCACTTGCTTAAAAAAATCCTCATAATAAACAATAGCACATTGTTGTTAATCGTCTTCCGGTGACATTTCGTCACTCGTAATCCGCGATTCTATTGGTTGGCATGAGCTCCGTTTTTGTCTTTTGTCGGAAAGATCGAGTGGGAAGCTCGGGATTTTCTTCAAACCCCGATGTTTACGAGTTGGGGGCGTGTCAGTGAGTGCAGATGAAAAATAGCCTTTTAGCAAATTCTGGCATATTGACAGAAATGTTTATTAATATGCACTGTCCCTGCAATAAATAAATTAAAAACATAAAAAACTTTGGCTGAATACCAGTATTTAGTTGGTAGTGAGTGAGGTAAGCTAATTGCCGGTGTTCTGTCAATGTAGCATATTTTGTCAGAATAGCATACCGGAAGTTAGGCTACAAAAGATGATAGTAAAATAACAATATAATAAGCAACGATAAAGTTTACAGTGGCTTCATGAGTTAATTAAAAACCTAAAAAAGCAAGATATACACAGTCTTTGTTCTTCATTTTCTAGAAATAAAATTAAACCTTGCTGTATTTTTGTGTAGTTATTTAAGAGAAGGTACACCGCCATCTTACTCTGACGAAAGTGACTTGAATGCACCTGAACATGACTTCCCACCTCGTAAATAACTTCCCAGGAGGACTTGAATGCACCATATTCTGTTTTTTGAATGGCATGTGGAAAATACACTTGTAGCTGTAAATATTGTTTAGTTAATATGCTGCAAGCTTAATGTAGTGTGAGGCAGCCATATATTGTTATTTAGCAGTTTTTATTCAATTCAGATTAAAAATGTGTAAAAACGTCTTACTTTTTGCAAATAATGAGTCAACAAAGATGTTTAACAACACTAGGCTACAACTGATATTACTTATTATGATTCATTAGTTGGAATTGGGTGACGAAGTTGAGCATATTGCATTGTGGGAGTATCTCATGCAGTGTGCTCTTGTCTGTTGTAGCCTATAGCCTACTGTACATAAATGAAGTCTGTCAGACAGAAAAATGACTGAAAACGCTGATCTGAAACGAGCTGTTTGGGTGTTCTAATATGATGCAAACGTGCAGAGACTGCTGCCGTTTTTCCCTGCATTTTCAGGGTTTGTCAGCACCATAATTTTGGTGTGTGTGTGTGTGTGTGCGTGCGTGCGCGTGTGTATTTTGAGGGAGATAACCATTGATATGTTTTCGAGCTGATGTCAAAATCAGATCCTTTAAAACCCAGACCAGGACTCGGCCCTGTAGATAATGAGATTCTGACCAATTTTAATAGATTCAAATAAAGACAATAGCCGCTTTCCGACCAATTAGTTACAGGAACTTAGTTATAGGAACTGTCCACTTCTAAACAGTTCTAAGAACTACTCTCCCCCAAACTCGGTTTTGCTGTTTGCGTTCGCACTGGCCAAGTGGCCATAGGAACTGGTAGGAGGGGTAAGGGAGTGACGCAAGCACGGCGGCGGCGGCGCCTCTACATAAAACAACAAACCAGCATGGAGGAGGCTATCGGAATGTTACTGTTCTGCCTTGCCAGGACCTTAATAACGGAGTACGAACGACGGCTTTAGTTCTGTACAGAGAAACACAGAAGACGGAGGCTCCAGCGTAATATGATCTTAAGTAATATGATGGAAGAAGATAGAAGAGCAGAGCGCAGGAGGCAAACAAAACGACGGGTAAGTTTATCAAGCATTAGCAATTAGCTGGTTGAATGCGTTATGTTTGTCTTAAGTTATGAGTTAGCATAGCCTACATAGGCGATTTGCAACAGACAGTGAAGAAAATGTGTTGACAGTGAGCGTGACTTATAAGTTAAACCAATCAACGTAGACCTAGGGAAAGGGAACTAAAAAAGTCCTCGCTCTAGACTAGGTACTGAAAGAGTTATAGGAACTACGCTCTGAGGAACTAAAAAATCCCCAACTTAGTCCGGTCGGAACACGCGAAAAAAAGGGTTAAAGGAACGTTAGGTTCTAGGAACTGCAAAAGTCCCTCCGGTCGGAAAGCGGCTAATGCTGCAAGTGTTGCAGAGACCATGCAGATCGGTTGTTGAGGAAATAGGTGAATTATTATCAGAAATCTGACACAATGAAGCCCAAAATATACTTTGGTTTTGACACATGCAAGAGGGTGTATGTGTATAGTGTGAGTACATTTTTGTCACCACCAGCATATGTGTATACTGTCAGTGCTGGGTAATTACATAATTAGAGTAAAACATTAAGTACATGTAAATTGTAATTAGATAATATTACATTTTAAAATACTCATTATCAGACTACAGTTCCTTTTCTATTGATTACATGATTACATGTTATCCTTACAATTGCAGTAAATTATTCATAATTCATTGATTCTACTTCTTTGTTATATTTAAAATTTTCCTGTCTATAAAAGCCTACTGCTTACTGTAAGTTCAGAAGATCTTGCGTGGAATTACACAGCCACTAGTCATGTGACTATCACTGAAAACGACTCGGTTACTGAGGTAACCTCGGTTCCCTGAGAGGAGGGAACGAGTATTGTGTAAGTAGCTTACGCTATGGGAAAACTCCTTTTCTCGAGAATATTGAAGTCTTTATGTAAAACGCATTGCAGCTGCACAGCTGACAGCAATGAACGAAGGAGCTCGGTCATTGGCTGTGCTGCGGCAACTTGCTCGAACCAATGACGGGGCGACTCTGAATGCGCGACCAATGAGCGCGTTTCGCGCCCGTGCGCATCAGAGCCCGCCAAGATGGGCGTGGCCAAGAGCTATATACTGGGCGCCCCGTCATGAGAGTTCTTTAGGTTAAAACGACTGAAGCGAACTAACCAAGCACAAGCTTACGCAATACTCGTTCCCTCCTCTCAGGGAACCGAGGTTACGTTAGTAACCGAGTCGTTCCCTTTCGAGAGGTCTCTCCTATTGCGTAAGTAGCTTAACGCCGTGCGTGCTGAACTTCGGCTTATGATAGCCAGAGGCAGGTGCCTGAGCTGAAAAGCAAAGTTATCATCCAACTAGCCGGCAGAGGCGAGCTTTATATGTGGGAAAAAATACAGAGCGGCTAGAAGGCGCTCAGTGTGACACAAGCACATACATAATCTAGATACGAACTTGTAGTTCAACTAGCATCATGCTGATAGTACATTGGAATGCAATATCGGGACCTGTAGGTTGTAGAACCTGATAAATGTGGACGGTGAGGCCCAGCCTGCCGCTGCACAAATATCCTCGATCGGTATCCCGCTCGACCATGCCCAGGAAGAAGACACACTCCTGGTGGAGTGTGCTTTGACTCCCCAGGGGCATTGAAGTCCCTTAGCTTCATAAGCCAGCGCTATAGCTTCAACTATCCAGTGAGAGATTCTCTGCTTTGAAACGGCGGAACTTTTCGTACGGCCGCCAAAGCATACAAACAGTTGTTCTGTCTGTCTGAATAGGGCAGAACGCTCCAAATACACTCTGAGAGCCTTAACGGGGCAGAGTAGATTAGTGTCGTGTTCGTCTGCTGGAGACGATAGCGCAGTTAGGGAGATAACCTGTGCTCTGAAGGGAGTGGTGGGCACTTTAGGAATATGTTGTTTCGGTCTAAGGACGACCCTGCAGTCGTTAGATCCGAATTCTAGGCAGGCAGCGCTAGTCGAAAACGCGTGCAGGTCGCCCACTCTCTTGACCGAGGCGAGTGCCAGCAAGAGCGCAGTCTTGAGCAAGAGCGCAGTCTTGAGCGAGAGCTGTTTAAGGTGCACGGTTCGGAGTGGTTTGAACGGGGGCCCTTTAAGAGCGTCTAGGACAGTAGCTAGGTCCCATATCGGCACTGAGGGGGGGCGTGAAGGGTTTATCCTCCTAGCGCCCCTTAGGAAACGAATAATTAGGTCGTTTCTTCCCAATGGACGTTCCATTACAGGGTCGTGTGACGCCACATATACTTTGAGCGTGGAGGGGGTGTGGCCCGCCTCCAGAAGCCCTTGTAGAAAAGCGAGTACGTTCGTAATCTCGCATGTTTCAGGGTTCAGGCCCTTGGCATTACACCAGTCACTGAACACTTTCCATTTCTGGGCATATAAGCGTCTCGTGGAGGGCGCCCGCGCCTCAGCGATGGTATTTAGTGCTCCGCTCATGAGGTTCCTGGGAACCCGTTGAGGGGCCATGCATGAAGGGCCCACAGATCGGGGCGGGGATGAAATATCATCCCGCTGGCCTGACTGAGGAGGTCTGGCCTCAGTGGAATCGGCTGTGGTGTAGATTGCATTTGCATCAGATCTGGAAACCATGTTTGGTTCTTCCAGAGTGGGGCTATCAGCAGCACTGCGTTTTTCTGCTCTCTGACCCGACTGATGACCTGTGGCAGCATCGCGATCGGGGGGAAAGGCATATAAGGGGCGGCTCGGCCAGCTGTGGCCGAGCGCGTCCGTGCTTTTCGTGAAGAAAAGAGAGCAGTGCGCGTTCTCCTTGGAGGCGAAGAGGTCGATCTCCGCTTTGCCAAAGGTTTTCCATAACCACTGAATCGTCAGCGGGTTGAGAGCCCATTCTCCTGGGAGAATCTTGTCTCTGGATAGCATGTCTGCCCCCTGGTTCAGGGCACCTGGCACATGCGCTGCTCTCAGCGAGCGCAAGTTGTGCTGGGACCATAAAATGAGTCTCCTGGCCATTGAATGCATGGAGCTCAACCTGAGTCCACCCTGAAGATTTATGTACGACACTACCGTCATGTTGTCCGTTCGGACCAGGACGTGTTCGTTTTTTAGATGTGGGAGCAGGGCTCTGAGAGCCAAAGCGACCGCTTTCATTTCCAGACAGTTTATGTGTAGGCGCTTCTCCGGGTTTGACCAAAAGCCAAGGGGGGAAAGTGCTGCATCCATACATTTCGTGAATGTACGGGGAGCCAGGGACAGGCCGAACGGAAGTACTGTGTACTGGTATGACTGTCCCTCGAAAGCGAATCTCAGATACGGCCTGTGATGAGGCGCTATTGGAATGTGAAAGTAAGCATCTTTCAGATCCACTGAGAGAAACCAATCTCCTGGGCGTACTTGCACGAGGATATGCTTGGTTGTTAACATTCTGAACGAGCGAATCATTAGTGCTTTGTTCAGGTGTCTGAGATCTATGATGGGGCGGAGACCGCCATCCTTTTTCGGGACGAGAAAATAGCGGCTGTAAAAACCTGCCTCGCTCAGAGAGGGGGAAACAGTTTCCACAGCGCCTTTTTCTATTAGTTTGCGCACCTCTGTGCGTAGAACATGTGAACACTCCTTTCTCACTTTCGTCTCGACCACAGTCGTAAAAGGTGGTGGTCTGCGAGCGAACTGGAGCGAGTATCCGTGCTTTACTATATTCAATACCCATTTCGGCATATCTGGAATGTTTTCCCATGCCGCTGCGTGTACAGATATGGGCTGAATACAGGCTAGGGGCGGGCCGCTGTGACGTAGGGACCCGGCCAGCGAATCGCCTGAGCTCGTAGCTCTCAGAGGCGCGGGCGCGCGCTGAGCAAATGGGCGCGTGTGTGATTACAACAGCGCGCGCTGTGTCTGTAAAACTCGCAGCCTGAGCTGGGGTTGTGTTTGACACTGTAAGGATAGTGTTTATAAGTGGGGGTGCATAAACAGTGGTAGGCACACGCGTCACTTTTATAATGTTTCCCGCTTTTACTGGGGATGAATTTATAACTGTGTGAACAGTGCTTGTGTGTAGTGGTGCGTACATGACCGTAGGCACGTGATCTACATTCATGGGGAGCGCAGCCTGAGCTGGGAATGAATTTGGCACTGTTTTGACAGTATCTGGGAATGCACACTTTGTGGACATGTGAACCCTTAGTGACACAGGCAGAAAAAGACTCTTTTTGTGTTTTCTGTGCGTCGCCGTAAAAACGGCGTTTGTTTGCAGGTGAGCGAGCTCTGTGACTGGCCCACTGACTGCTGTATGGACATATCCAGCCGCCTGTAAGGGGACTGGGTAATGTTTGAGCTTTTGCAGAGAGAGTGGTCCGGCTTTTGCGAGACACGCACTCTCTCTTCTCATTCTTGTGGCTAGGACGGCTTTCGAGGCTCAGGGTTCAGCACAATCTTGGGCCGAGGACCCCGTCGCTCAGAAGGCGGCTTGCGGTTGTGAGAGCGCGAGCGGCGTCGAGCGTCAGCCTGAGGCGCGGGCTGAGAGGCAGTGGGAGCTGTTCTAGCCCGCTGCGGCTGTGGCGGTCTCTGTCTGCTCTGCGATGAGCTGGAGCGCTTGGGCAGGAAATGACGCATAGCTTGTGAAGCGTTCTGGGCCTCAGTGAAGCGTTCGGCGAAACCCTTAACCGCCGGTCCAAACAGCCCGCTGGTGGAGATAGGCACGTCGAGAAATGGCGCCTTATCCGCGTCCTTCATCTCAGTCAGAGTTAACCACAGATGGCGCTCGAGAACAGTCAAATTAGCCATAGCACGGCCAATAGACTGGGCGGTGGCCTTCGTGGCTCGCAAAGCTATATCAGTTGCGCTGCGTAGGTCCCTAAAGGCTTCGGGTTCGGGAGAGCGGAGAAGCTTGGCTTGGAACACTTGAAGTAGCACCATTGAGTGAAGCGCTGATGCAGCTTGGCCGGCGGCGGCGTAGGCGCGACCGGCGAGAGCAGAAGTAGTGCGGCAGGGCTTCAAGGGGTGGGAAGCTTTGGCTTTCCATCCGGTGGTGGAGGGTGGGCAGAGATGATTGGCCACGGCCTCCTCGAGGGGCGGCGTTCCCTAGTAGCCTCTTTCCTTCGCGCCGTCCACAGAGGAGAGCGAAGAAGAAAAAGAAGGCTTTAGGCGCGCAGAGTGGGGGGCTTTCCACGACTTGGTGAGTTCGTCGTGAACTTCCGGGAAGAAGGGAGAAGGCCTTTGCCGAGGGGCCTGCTGGCGCCCCTGCAGAAACCACTCATCCAGTCGGCTCCGGGTTGGTTCTTCGGGAGAAGACCAATCGAGCCCGAGGTCTTCCACGGCCTTAGAGAGGACACGGATAATCTCGGTATCCATGGTGGAGCCCCCGCTCGTGCTAGCTAGCGTCGACGGGGCGGGGTCGAGAGTGGAGCCCGGCCAGTCGTCCGATGCAGCGTCGATGGACAAGCTGTCATCCATTCCCCCGTCGTCCTCGGACGCGCCGAAAGTCACAAGGCCCACCGCTCTGCTAGAGGGGTGTGGGTCCGGCTGGGTGAACTGAACCGGCGGTGGGGAAGGCAAGAGCGGCGGTGAAGCACGCGGAGACTGGCTCGGCGTGACGTCACTGAGCTCAGGTTCAGGAAGCCTCTGTGAGCGGCGCTTTTTCTTAGTGCGCGGCTCAAACAGAGGGGTGGCGGCGATGGGCTCGCTCACGGCGAAAGCGGCGAGGCGAGCCCGTAGTGTGGAGAGACCCAGGTCATCACATTCCGGGCATCCGCCCTTGGTCAAACCAGCTTCTGCGTGGTCCCGGCCCAGGCAGCGAGCGCAGATGATGTGACGATCCCCGTCCGGGAGAAGGTCTGCACGACGCGCAGGAAGGCATTTGAAACAACGCCTCAGAAAATTGCTCTTTTACAAGTGTCGCGGGGCGAACAGATGTAAAATACCTGCGTGTGTAGCACGCCGGATGGCTCAGTAGGATGGCGTTCGAAGACGGCTGAAGGTGCCGACGTCCTCGTAGCAATCCCGCTGGTATGCTTTTCGACGGCGGCGAAGCTTAAATCCGGAGGATCCAGCGAAGAAGGTGTTCGCTGAAGGAGATTAAATCTAAAGAACTCTCATGACGGGGCGCCCAGTATATAGCTCTTGGCCACGCCCATCTTGCCGGGCTCTGACGCGCGCGGGCGCGAAGCACGCTCATTGGTCGCGCATTCAGAGTCGCCCCGTCATTGGTTTGAGCAAGTTGCCGCCGCACGGCCAATGACCGAGCTCCTTCGTTCATTGCTGTCAGCTGTGCAGCTGCAATGCGTTTTACATAAAGACTTCAATATTCTCGAGAAAAGGAGTTTTCCCATAGCGTAAGCTACTTACGCAATAGGAGAGACCTCTCGAAAGGGAACTGAAACCCACAGCATTTGATTACTGGATTTACAAAAATGCAAAAAAGGTCACTCTAAAAATATTTTATTGTAACAGGAGATAAAAAGTTAACAAATGTTTTGGCTCTTTGCCTTCGTCAGTGTGGATTTACAGAAATTGTGACTGGATTTTCAGAAATCATTTAATTTTTAATTAGCGTTTTCTCAACATTGGAACATTGCATATTTAATCAACTGATCTTGACTGTTTGACTTAATCTTGAAAACGGGGTGAATAATATATTAGCAACGATGGTCTCCTCAATGTTGCTTGCTTTTTCCATGGTGAATAGCGATAGCTATTTTATCAGTGGGCGGAACGTATCACAAACTTAGTGAACTTAACTTTTGTTTTTGTAATCAGGCTCTCAAAAATTATAGGCTATAAAAAAAGGGATTTAGATTTATTGGCCAATATACTGGTTATCGGCTATCAAATATAAAGAATTAGCCTATCGGTATCAGCCAAAATCTTCATATTAGTGCATCTCTAATTAGAACTGATGTCTTTTTAATAAAAACGTTTAAAAGTTAAGATATATATAGTAAAGATATATATTTATTACAATAGTTTAGGCCCTCTCTGACGGTTCCCCTCTGGTATAATGTGAACATGCACACAGGCTGATTATCTAAGACAAGCAGGGCTGATATAGGCCACATCAAGAGGGGTTTCAGCTAAACTGCATTTATAGCTTCCTCAGTTACCAGAGCAATGGTGTCTGTCTGCACGATATGGGAACCATCCAGCTCGGCCAGACATTTTACTCTGCTGCACGGGATGGTAACCATAATGAAATTCGGCAGGTTTCCTTATGCTACAACAAACAAGGCCAAAAAAAACACACAGCTGACGCTAATCGTAAAACAGTCGGTTGACACCAGTCTAAATATTTTCTTAGCAGTTTGTTTAAACATGCTGGGCCTCCCCACCCGAGTCTTGGCTCTTCCTCCTCTACTTTGGGAGTTTTCCTTCCCACCATCTCCTTTGACTTATTCAAGGGGCAAAAAGCACTTTTCTTTGTCTTAAATCTTAATCTGTTCTATTAAGATCATTGACTATGTAACAGATTTCATGAGCACCATTGTTAAAACCCATCCAAGTAAATAACATTGTGACAGTCAGAGAGATTCTCACTGTTGTTTTAACAGAATTAATGAACAACCAAAGAACAATATAACGCTGTGTGTTGACCTTAAAAAATGTTACAGGTATGCAAACTTTCTTCCTACCCGCAAGTTTCACTTTGGCATATATAGTCCAGATTAGTAGCCAACCTATGACTAACCAATACCTAATAAGGACAGACAGAACCTCTTCCAGCTTATGTAAAACTTTACACCTGCTCGAAGTCAAAGACTTCCCTGAATATCTAGAAAATAAATGCAGTATGTATTATATTGCTGGTTGAAAAACCAACTGATGTGAAAGACTACCATTTCTTCACTAACAACACCTATTGTTTAAATACATAAATAAAAACTACACTGCTGTTTTTAAAATCAAGAAAATTAATCTGATTTTTTGTTCCCAAATATGCTATAAAAGTTCAATAACTCCAGATTCAAGTGTGAATCTCTTTCTCTATGACTTACTTTCTGCTGTGGAACACAAAAGTGTTTCTCAATTTCTTAGGTGTTTTTTGTTTTTTTGGCAATACAGTGAAAGTCAATGCGATCCAGTGTTCCCCAAAATATATATTTTTGGTGTTTCACAGAAGAACGTTTTGAAAGTATGAGAGTGAGTAAATGATAACCGATTTTTCATTTTGGGGTGGACTATCCCTATGAGGAAGAGACTGACCAAATAAATCATAATAAATGCATTCCCTCCTATCCTGCAGTAATAGCACATCTCCGCCTCTAGCGAGGGTGTAATGGTTAATATTTAAATAAAAGCTCAACTCTGGTGTTCACATTAACATCCTTCAAGAGAACCAACAGACACAGAGAACAATCATCCGTGGCAAGAGGTAATGAATATATTTTATATAAATGGGTTGTTTTCTAGGCTACCATATTTGTTACAGGCAATTTTGGGATGCGTCTTATAAAATATTAATATATAGAATATGATTTTAAAAGGCGTAATATTATTATTTTGTTTTTTGCTTCATCTAAATAGTGACCTGAATATGGCTTCCAAAACTGAAGTACTACTACTGCTAGTGGCTGTAATGATTGCAAGCTATGGTCTTACCAATGCCACCGACAGCACCACCACCAACAGCACCAACAGCACCACCACCAACAGCACTGCGTTCACTCTTTCACCAGTGGGGATGGTGGGGCTGCCTGGACTTCTGATCTACACGCTCACCTCCACTGCGCTTCTCAAACTCTTCCAGCTCATCTGATCATCATCCATCAGTCTGTGACTGTCACACGGCTAAACCTACGGGATGCATTTTGCTTTCTAGGATGCAGATTTAAGATTGTTTTGCAGATACTTACTGCTTTGATAATTATCTGCATGTTATTAAAATATATATATAAAAAAATGTATGATCGTATAAAGACTTCATATTAAGAATAAAGAAAAACATTTTCTGTGAAAAATTGACTTTGCTGATTTTTCTAAACGACGTTCCAAGAAGGGTTGAGGACGGGCATTTATATATAGGCAAATTATTAAAAAGGGTATATATGTGTCGCATGGGGGTGGGTATTTGAGTAATATTAAGGTGAAAGCTAAAATAGCCTAACTAAAGTAAAAAGTTCCTAAAGCTTATTGAAGGCAATTAAACAATCAGTACTAAAATAAGAAGAAAGAAACTAATTACAAATAATAGGACGAATAAATGCAAGAAAATTTACAAATCAGAATAAAGTGTTTGAAGTATTTAGGACTATAACAGAAGATTTCTACAAAAATTGAATAAACTAATCAAATGTAAAATTAAAAACTGCATATTCATCACTGTAAGAATTAAATATAAATTGATTATTATTAAAGCTATTCAGAAATTATTCAGTCAAGAGCGGAGAATGATTCTCTCTTTTTTTTAATGTTTGATTAATGTTAATGACAGACGTTAGCAGGAATGTTATCACACATATGATATCAGAAATAGAAGTTAGCGTGACTCAAAAATAAAGTTCATACCGGTGGGCAATGTAATAAATCAGAATTGCCATTCTTAATTCATTCTTAGATGTGCTAGCTTGGTAAAAGATCCTCATGGACTCGATGCCTTCAAATAAAAAAATATATAAATTAGGGCTGCTAACTTACATTTATGCATTTGGCAGACGCTTTTATCCAAAGCAACTTACATTGAATTTCAAGGTACACATTTACATTCTTATCAGTTCTTTCTTTCCCTGGAAATCAAACCCATGACCTTGGCATTGCAAGCACCTAACGCTCTACTGTTTGAGCTACAGGAAAGCTAATTTGCTTACAGGAAAGCTAATTTGATTAAAACCACAATCTCTTGAATGTTTATGTTTGGGTCATCTTGTCAAATGGTCTGTGATATGAGGTCCTGGTTTAACGTTTGATTACAACATTTATTTTTCAGTAAATGCACAGTAGTTGGTTTAGGACTGTCCCATATAACTTACAACAGCAAAAGAACCAAAACCCACAAAGACATTGACAAAGCAAACAAATATGACTTTCCTTGTTTTCCTTACTGAATTACCATTTGTTATCTATGTAAATCTCAACAACACAAACACACACATGGAAAAATCTTGGGAATCATACAGTCCTTGTGTACTTGCAACTGACTTGATCTCCATTGAATGTCACAGTAATGACATGATTTGCTAGTTAGAGGCATGTGGTATAAGAGTTTTTTTTTTTTAGAGAGCATTTGATTGGACAGAATTTGTATTGCAAGATGATAGATGTATATTTGCTAAAAAATAACTGGACAAGTCTTAAGCATGTGGGAATGAAGTGAAAGGAAAGACAGTTGAGTGTTGGAAGGATGCAAATATAGACGTCTTTTGCATTCAAAGCTCAATGATTGTAATCGACTTTAAGACTGGAAGAGAGGGCAAATTAACATTTGAATTTCTCTCTTGTGCACCATTCGAGACGCAAGTCTCACCTAAGCAATCCTAATCTACATCTTTTTCCCTTGAACCCCCATTCCCCGTTTGCTCTTGCTATCATACTGAGATCACCTGAATTTCACCCAAGAATCTATATAGTTTAATGTGAATAATTATCATACAGTATCAAACATGTTTGATATCATTTGAAATGTCTCAGTGCAACTGGTACAAAGGTCTCATTCCCAAAGAAGTAAACCAAAAGATAATAAGGTACTTAAGCGTTTAGAGATAATTCGCAGTTTCGCACACAAAGGAGGGTGTGTACGGGTTTACACAACCAGTAGCCAAGCTAATGCATCAAATGTACACACACAGTACAAATAAGCATTACCACACCCTCAAAACACAAAATAAACCCTTACTAATCAAAATAACTGTTTTCAGAACAATATGTGATGTCACGTCACTGTACATTCGCTCCTTAGTGCTCAGCTGCTGCAGAGTTTGCTGAAATCGAAATTGCTGATGAGATATAGAAGAAACTAGTGGAAAATGAGAATGTTACCCCCCCCCCTCCCCCCTCACGATATCTTCGTCCATCGCGATGTTTCATTGTAGACATCGTCTGATACCAAATTAGTAGACATCGCCCAACCCTAGCACATACTGTACAATCGCCCTTTAAATTATATTCATGGCAATGTGGCTCCACAATTTCACTACATAACAATTGATAACTTCTGGCCCAAATTCTTTTTAGGGAACTGAAATATTTCCTCTTGCAAATTTCCTTGACAAGTGACTTCAAGTCACTCTAGAAAAAAATGTAAATAATAAATCAGCTGGTTGTGGTCTCCAGTATTTTGTTGTTTTTCCATCTTGTCGACTGTGTAACAACGGCACGGGCTAGTCTCAGCCTCGGACATCACATCCACGGATTGGTTAAACGTCTGATGCATATGGCACACAAAATTGGGAACACTTCAGTAGTTTTCATAGACAGTGAAAGAAATTGACACAGTCAGCGACCCCCTTGAGTTCAATGGAGAAAACTGAAGCCCATTAGATGGCTAAGCGACTGCGCAGGCTCAAACTGATCTTGACGACAGTCTGACAGTTGTAAATCTTCTAGTAGCTCTGCCAAGTCAAATCTGAATAATTCCTCAAAAACGTTGTTGAAATATTTTGTCCCGTTGTTTTTATGGACTCTCTATCTATGGGCTTCTCCCTTGACTTTATACCTCTATGTCCCCACGATTGCCTCATAGACAGTAAAAGATTGCCTGCGAGCTTCTCCTCCTGTCTATACGGTAATGTCTCTATTGTGCGACAGAGAGTCGCATGGTTGTGACGCAATCGTTAGCCTATTTTTACAAAAAACAGCTTCTACGGGGCCATAATGTAAGATACAAAGTAATGTAGCCTTTTATACATTGTCGTATTTCTTTAGAAATAAATAATGGACAAATGAAGTCTTTGGACGCCTCAGATGTAAAGTTATTCGCTGTCAAAGTGATGCCAAAATGAATGGGAGTCAATGGAATGCTAACAGCAGGTGAAGTTCTGCTACAATGGCGGCTCCCGCGAGGCTTCAGTTTCCATCTGATGGATTAGTGGATTACACATAGACATCATATAGATCAGGGGTGCCCAACCCTGCTCCTGCCGATCGACTGTCCTGCACAGTTTATCTCCAACCCTAATTAAACACACCTGCCTTTAATTTTCAAGTGATCCTGAAGACCTTAATTGGTTGCTTCAGATCCTGAAGACCTTAATTGGTTGCTTCAGGTGTGTTTGATTAGGGTTGGAGATGAACTGTGCAGGACAGTCGATCGGCAGGAGCAGGGTTGGGCACACCTGATATAGATAGACGCCCTATCGACCGCTACTGCCTATTGGCGCGGACGAGCCGTGGGGCCGCCATCTTAAACCGGTCACCCGCTCCGCTCAGTGTAATCTGTTTGGCAGGTGCAATGAGCTCCCAGCGCATTTAATTAATCATATCTCACTGAATACCGAACTGATTTTCACTCGGGTTTTTTTTGCTGCAAAGGTCATACACGTAGCTACGATACAGGACACATTGAATATTTTGTTCACAAAATAGAACCAATAGTACGGTAATGTTAAATGTTAAATCTTACTTGTTGAAAGTAATCCCCGAGTGATGGTCCGCCGATTTGAGCAGGAATATGCTGCACAGTGCTCTGGCATCTACTGCTGCTCAGTGTTGCCAACTATTTTCAAAGGAAAGTAGCTAACGCCTTCCCTAAAAGTCGCTAAATGACGTCATACGTCAATTAGCATATCCGTGACGCCATCGCGTCGTACTTGCGTTTTGCTTGTCTAATGTGTTTTCTCTATAAATTATTGCTCAGCTCACATACTGTATTTAATATATTTTAATATAATATAGCCGAATGTAAAATAAAGCTGTTCTCGTTTCCTATATATGTTAGTAGCATATAGGCCTAGTGAATGACTAAATTTTTTTATAGGCCAATGTGGAAAATTATTTGAATTGAGAGAGTTTGGGAGCCGGATGAACAAAAGCTCTGTGATAGTGAGTATTACAAGTAATACCGTAAGCACAAGAAAAGGAAGGAAACTAAATTATTTAAGTAAAATAAAAAAGAAAAGCAGATAAGAGATAAATCCGTGGAAAAACACTGCTCATTCACGTCTCTCAGCGGCCGTGGCCCTCAACAGATGAATGTGCTGCTGCTCCTCTCAGCCATTTACTGAACAGGGTAGACGTAGCTACTAGAGTGAGTGACGTTTGAAAAGTCGCTAAAAATAGCGACTCATTTGTGCGACTCTTTTGCAGTCTGTACGCCGAGGGGTGAACATCTCCTGCTGTGACTGCAGCTGCGCGAGGACTGGGCCGCCTGTGAGTGCTTTGGGACGGGGGTGGGACCCACGCAGCACCCGCTGCTCGTTGAGAAGAGTAAGAAAGATATGTGCTTTCACGTCAGAGAGTCTCCAAAAGTCTCCAATAACACCAGAAAAAGTCGTTAGATTTGTCGCTAGTCGCTTTTTTGAAAATGTGTCGCTAGAGGGGTCTAAATACTCGCTAAATATAGCGACAAAGTCGCTAAGTTGGCAACACTGCTGCTGCTATGCAACGCAAATAGGAGTATGACCGGTTTAAAATGGCGGCCGCATTTCTTGGGCCACAGCGGCCAATAGGGCATCTAGTCTCTATATGATATCTATGGGATTACACCAAAGAGTACTATAGAAGAACAAGAGGCGAAACTCTGATGCTTTTTTGGTAACAGCCACTAGGTGGCGCTTCGGTAGCGCGGCCGCCATTTTGGGGTGAAAATTCCAACTGGAGTCACTGGACAACAGCACAGATAACAGTTTTTTTAGGTAGTTTTTTCTTGCTTTATTGAGTATTTCCATTTTATGCAACTTTACACATTTACTACTATTATTAGTTACCAACTCCACTAGGCCTGAAATATATTTTGTACGGTTTAATCCCCTGGATCATGCTACAAACATGATGATCTTATAGAACATGATGGACAGTGGCTGTGTTTTTTTGTTTACATAGTCTTGCTTTAACGGTCATTAATATAAGATAGTACTGATAAAAAAACAGTTGACTGTAAAGCTATTCTATTGCTGTTATATATATTTATTGTCCAACATTCCAATTATCTGATATAGCATGTCCTTTACTTCATTTTATATGTTGGTATTAATTAAGTGTTTGTAATGCTAATACTAAAGGTTTTGTGGGGAAAAAGTAGAAAACTTGTCTAAGTCTGTGAAATAAACTGTTAAAAGAGATTTGATGATCACTAGTCTAGTGATTGTATTCTGTGTTGTCATCATTCAGTTTGGATTTGATCTTTAATGTACTTTTTTAAAAAAATTACAAAGCAGCTGATATTGCCATAGCGACAGCAAAAAGCTAGTGGATAGTGATGGGAAGTCCGGCTCTTTTCAAAGAATCGGCTTTTTAGAGCGGCTCGTTTGTGAACGACACATCAACACTAATGGACTGCCGAGTCGCTTTCACCCCAAAATGGCGGAAGCGTAGCGCTGCTGCTGGCGCTGGTGTTGCAATGGAACGTTCTATTGAGTTTCGCCTCTTGTTCTTCTATACTCTTTGATTACACCAGTGTAAGGAACTCAGCTTTTTGGAAATATTAATAATCAATAATATCTTGTTATTATTAATTATAAATATTTGGGTCAGTTAATTGGATTAACTTGATGTGGCTGAATTAATATTACAATCAATTAATCAGTTCGTCCAACGAACTCTTTTGATTATTAATTTATTCTAAGAAAAGGGTATCTTCCATGGCCACAGAAGAATAGTTATTTCTTCGCATATACCGCACGTTGAGCCAGTAGCAAAAACCGTGATCATAAAGTGACAATGTATTGCAAACAAATCAGAACCAAATACATATTATGTACAAGTTTTATTAACTAAATATAGATATTTATATGAATATAAATAAACTAAACAACATACACACATGAATACATAAATAGGTTAGTGATAGGATGAAATTGGAAACCGGAAGAGGGTCTATGAGAAGAACCATCAGAATTTCATTTTCACATTTCATTGAATTGAATACTTGCATTTGTAATGGGAACAATTCTTGAAGCTGTTGAAAATTGAAGTCGTTGATGGTTCCGGCAGTGTCAAGTGGAAGTTGGTTGAGCGTTCTCTTTCTCCAGGAACGCATGATTGGTTTGGTCAAGGCCTGGGACTCTGTTGAGGCCACGCCGAGTACCCAGGAGAAGTGAGGAAGTCGGAAGGATGGGTGATTGGAGTCGTTGTTGGTTGGAGTCTTTGTTCCAAAACTCCTGAGATTGTCTTTGGTTCTTTGTGAGAGAGTCTCCTCTCTTTTCCATGAGGCCGGATCTGGTTGGGATCCAGGCCTGCTGGAAGGCCTCTTGGCCCCCATGGAGGGGGGAGGGGGGGTTCCCCGTATCACCCGAGACCGTGTTTGCGGCAGGATGGAAAAACCAAGAGAGGGCGGTCACTGTTGCCTGTCTGTGATATAGTCTGAAAAAGAACCACCCCTAAGGTTTGAATGGACCTATGAGTAAGGTGACATGTCCAAGAGGGGAAGCGGCTCTTAGTTGATTTATGGTCTTTGTCCCCAGCGTGCTTAGACTGTTCATTCAAGCTCAAATAGACATAACAAATTCAAATTGCATTCTAAGAGAAGGTGATGTACATCAAAGTATGTGTCATTAAATGAGGATTAATTAGGTAGGAAGAATGATACAGGTGAAGTTATATTGACCGTTGGGTGGTTGTGCAACCACATAAACCCCAATCAAACATACCATGTTGTTATACCTAATAGTACATGAGACAGTAAATCATCACGGTTTCTGTGAGGCATGTTCCTTCATAGATCAGAGTAATACCGCAAAGTTTATTTAATTAAAGATTGTCTCTCTCGAGCGAGCATGTGGCGCATGTGGCCACATTCCTTTGAGGTCGTAAAAGTCTGTTATCAGTCTTAAAGTGTTCTGTAACCGGACACCCAGCTGACAAAGTAACTTCATTTGTGAGGTTAGTTTTGGGGGGGGAGTTTCATAGACCTTTATATTGATTAAATATAGTGAATATGAATAATTAGTGTGTGTCTGAATGGTCCAGACCCTACACCAGAGAATGTCTAATATACAGAGTTCCTACATGACGTCACAACATACGGGCATTTGCTGACCCGGCGCCATTTCTGTGGGCATGCTGTGGGCAGAACATTAGAAGAAGAAGCTGAAAAGAGTTAATTTCGTGATAAAAAAAGTGAAAATGGTCATCTCCTGCTGGGTCAATGGATGTTCAAATCGTGCCGAAGGTTCAGTTAAATTTGGATTTTACAGTATACCCGTCATTAGACTTCATGAATGTGAGAAGACTAAGCTTTTGTCAGAACAATGACGGAGGTTATGGCTGGCGAGGATAAACAGGAAAGAAACTCCCTCAAAACAAATATAAGTTAACACTTTGCAGTTTGAATGATGTCCTGTAAATGACGAGGTATTAAAAACATACAAAAACAACATTGTTTCCACTGTTCGATCGCGCCCGCGCCTCTCACTCTCACACACACGCGCACATTCCAGCATTGCAATCTCAGATTATGTCCCTAAAGAACCCGCGAATAAAGTAGTTCCGCATTACATTAATTAATTTGCACGCAAGTTTTATTTATTTTTATATTCATGCACCGAACCATGACGCCCGTACCGTTTCGGTTCAATACGAATACATGTACCGTTCCACGCCTATTCTTTAGTGTACAAATAAGTACATGCATATAACAGAAAGCACCGATGACTGTTTTAAGGGGAACATGGGAATTAAGTTGTGGAGGCAATGGCTTTTTAATAGACAGATAGTCTAGCATCATGCTACATTTGCTGTGATGACTAATTTTCCTTTGAGTTTCCCTCGGCAAACTGATTGTACGCCTCCAGTGATTTCCAGGCTCCTCTTGTACTTCTTGTACCTCTCTCTGTCTTGTGTTAATAGAATCTCTTTAAAATCTCTGTCATTTTGTCTCTTCATGATTTGCGTAACATTATAAACAAAGAAATATTTGAAATTTGCTTGTAAAACTTTGTAAACACCGCAGCTTATGCCATCAAAGATGGCGTCTCCGGGGAGGTCACGTGACATTAATTGGCCTGTGGCAGAGCCGTTGAAAAACAGAGTTGCGACACTTCCATAGACCGCCATAGGAACTTTGAAACGCGGAAGTAACGCGTGTCATGGAGCAGCCAATAGTTCCAAACACTGATAGTTCCAGCATTGAAACCCATTCATTTTCAGTGCTTCCGAAGTACGCTCGCTGGTAAATTAATGAAATTACTGTATTTTTTTACTTTTACACACATTACCTGACCTCTCGTGAATCTAGTCAGTAGTTATATTTTATGTAGTCAGTTTTAGTAAATGTTTATTGGAAGATAATAGGTTAATTGCAGCGATAGCTTACGTGACCAACACTTAGCTAACTTAGGGTAACCTGATGTACATAATATATAATATAATATATATATATATATATATATATATATATATATATATATATATATAATTGTATATATATAATTATATATATATATATATATATATATATATATATATATATAATTGTATATATATATAATTATATACACACACACACACACACAGTTCATTTATTTAAATGGGTTAGGGTTATGCTGCTGCATATATGTGTTTGTGTTATAGCCTACATATAGGCCTACATATTATGCATTCATATATGTGTGTGTGTGTGTGTGTGTGTGTGTGGGTTAGGGTTAGTTATGTGTGATTGAAACATGTGTACTGTACACACAGTACATGATCGTATACATGTATTTATGTGTGTTTTCTGATGAATGGTTTAGTCTATGATTAGGGTAGGATGAAGGGGTACATTAGCCATACTGAAATGAATCCCGTTAACAGTTATGGATCGTATTTAGGAACATAGTTAATTCACTCATTAACTATCTCTCCGGTTTCATTTTATGAAGTTAATATTAACCGAACATTGCTGTAAATATAGTCGTCGCTTTCTACGTTATCGGAGCAGTCCATTTCCCTCCTAAATCATTCATTTGTACATGCACAGCGTAATTATTTATATTTTATGTTGGTTGGAGTTCTGAACGGACTGCAGACCTCTTTGCGTGATCACGAAGGTAAGCTAATGGCTGAATCGGAATTTATAAGCAAGATCACGGGAATCAATAGCCTAATACAGCCCAGTTGTGCTAAAATAAATATCATGACACGTCCATCATCAGATGAATGACATGGAAAAGTTAAGTTAGAGCCGCTAAAGCCAGTGCTACTACCCATGCGTATGGCAAGCCGTTTTAACTTTTATTCATTTTCAGGATATGAATTGTTGATATCAACAATTACATTTTTGACATCAGCAATTTAATTATTGATATCAACAATTGAATTCTTGATATCAACAATATAATTATTGATATCAACAATTGAATTCTTGATATCTGTAATTGTATTTTCACTAGTGAAATGTCACCATAGGCTGCCATTCAAAATTAATAGTTGATATCAATAATTACATTGTTACTAGTAAAAATGCGAATTCCTGATATCAATAATTCAATTGTCACTAGTTGAAATGTCTATTCTTGATATCAACAATTTAATTGCTACTAGTAAAAATGTTAGTTTTTGATATCTGAAAATGTATTTCTGATATCAAAATAATTTCAGATATCTAAAATGGCTTTCTTACTAGTAACAATTACATTCATGATATCAGAAATTAACATTGTCGCTAGTGAAAATGGAATTATTGATATCAAAAATGAACATTGTTACTAGTAGCAATTCAATTGTTGATATCAAGAATAGACATTTCAACTAGTGACAATTGAATTCTTGATATCAAAAATAAAGGTTTTTACTAGTAAGAATTGTATTTCTGATATGTGAAATTGGAATTTCAACTAGTAAGAAATCAATTCTTGATATCAACAATTGATTTTGAATGGCAGCCAATGGAGACTTTTCACTAGTGAAAATACAATTACAGATATCAAGAATTATAGTTTTTACTAGTTGAAATTCAGTTGCTGATATCAAGAATTATAATTTTAACTAGTGAAAATTTAATTGTGGATATCAAGAATTAGCATTGTTAATAGTGGAAATGTAATTTCTGATATCAAAAATTGCCATTGTTACTAGTAGAAATCTAATTCCTGATATCAATAACTATTATTTTAACTAGTGAAAACTGAATTGTTGATATCAAGAATTCATATCCTGAAAATGAATAAAAGTTAAAACGGCTTGCCATATAACCGCAACTAGTTTAAATGAGTGCAAAGACATTTTATATCTGTCATAACTTCTGGAAAGAAATAGCAAATAGAAATAAAATTTCTCCTCTAACAAACTGTTAATGCATTGAGCTCTTAATGTACAGGAAAACATGATCCCAGACTTACTAAAAGTGTCCCTTTTCTTCCAGATATCAAGTATTCAAAGTAAGCTGTTTCGGTCATAAATTTAACCTCTTCAGTGAGTTCAGATGATTTTGTGTATCAACAAAACTTTCCCATAGTTTCACAAAAAATCTTGCTGCAATAATGAAACCTGTCATTATTAATTCAAAATGTTCTTTGCTGACACCCTGTGGTAGAAGTGTTCATCACCAAGAAGACCAAGTATAAGGTTATATTTGTTAAATCCATTCTCCAATTTCCTTCCAAATAATAAGAACAACAGCGCATTCTCATATTGCAGGTAAGAATGTGATACTGTTTCTTTTCAACATCTTGAGCACTACTATAAATGTTTGTCCTTAATGACCTAATGCTTTTAAATGTGTAGTTTAAGACCAATTGCAGCCTTTCATGGCTTGTTAAACCTCCAACCAATAGCTGGTAGTCCCTATGCTACAATATCTTCTTTTTCTAACTGAATTACTATGAGCACTCAAATTTATATCAAATATGTGTCAAATAACTTGTAAGAAAATGACTCCTCACATGATGACATAAATGCAATCATTGTCTATCTATGGATACAGCATACCCTGCATTTTTACAGTTCTTACTTTTTGCAATGACATTATTTTGAAATATTAGTTGGGCCAGTTTGGGGATATAATAATTTCAACAAACTGGACAATAAGTCCAATTTCATTTGATTATTTTATAACTGTAGTTATCCCCTTTCCATGTAAGCTAGCATGGCATTGTGACCTCTACCTAACCTTTATTTTCACTTTCTATTAACTCTTTCCCCGCCAGCGTTAAAAAATTAAAAAAGGTTGCCAGCCACCGCCAGCATTTTTGATAATTTTCACAAAAATTTAATTGCCCCCAGAATATTTTGTTGTATGAATGTCTGAACATGCAACTTATCAAAAGAACAGAGCCTCTGCCTTTAAAAAAAAATAAAAAATATATATATATACTGTTTTAATGTAGTTTAATGCATTTTTTTTAATCAACACTTGAATGTGGATAAGTTTCATAAAAAAGCAACATTTTCAACAAAAAGCTGAGAAAAACGTGTTTTTGTCAAAGACGACATCAAGATCAGATTTAGAAAACGTGTTTTTCCCTCGTCCTGGGTCGACATTTCATTCAGTAACGTTACAGTTTTGATATGCTGTTTAATGTTGATGATGGTGTTTTTTTACATAATGCATCTGCTTAGTGCTTACATATCCTATTGCTTGTTTATGCTTCTTCTTCGCCTTTGTTTTGATCAGGAGATTCAGCACTCTTCAGAAGATGTGTCATAGTGCTCCCTACTGTATAACAGTGAAAACATGGAAATTTCCGTCAATGGCAGGGAAGCGTTGTCTCATAAATTACAGAAATTTCTGTCAATGGCGACTAAAGAGTTAAAACCAATCCCGCTGATGAAAGGCTCACTGTTGGCAACCAGCAACTAGACTGACATGAAGGCTAGCTTGCTATAACCAAATCAATCAGGAACCCAGACAGCAACATAGTTTTGGCCCACATCTGATACACAGGGATTCCACACGTACCAGATGTGGGCCGGATCTGGGCTGACTCTATGTTGCTGTCTGGGAAGCAATAACATTACTGAGTTATTTTGTGAAAATTGGCTAAATAAAGTTACTGCATTCTCTGAGGGTGGCAACGAGAGTGTCAAACTTCTCCTCTAATGTTATTGGTCACGACATCAGTTCACGGAAAGGTAAGAAATGATTGGCTGCTTAGTGTTGTCAAGTTTCACACCCCATAGTGCAATATCCACGCACTATGCTAGCAATGAAATTTACAGCAAGTGCACTGCATACCTTAGTGCACGCGTAAAAACCGAAAGTATACTTTGAGCTTTAAACTGAGACCCAGACCAAGAATATCCCAAAACTTCTGTCATCATATACCCACCCCCATGTTATATGGTATTTGTCAAAACTTACCTTTTTCTGCTCCATGAAAGAAAGTCAAATGGGTTTAACACAACATGAGGATTAGTAAATAATGACAATTGTTGTTTTTGGGTGAATTATTCCTTTAAATTTGAGACCGAGGCCTATGAGATCTGAAGTCTGGTGAGGTCTCAAGATCACAAGATTAAGACTCTGTTTTGGAATAAAAACGTCTTACTGTGTGAAATCACAACAGTGGAAAAAGACTCAAGCTGTGAGCATCTGTTTATTACACAAATAAGAACTTTGTGCCATGAAAACACATTGGTAACATCATGATAACGAGATAAACATTGAGTATAAATATATAGCTTTGAACTACACGAGTCCCTCGTTACGTTATGACCTGTGGAGTAAATCTAAGACTAGAAAGTTCATCGCACAACGCCGACAGAGTGAAAAACAAGTGCAGATATCTTCTGCTAAGGCTTTCCCTCTCGCCGCTTTTCAGTTGTAAGCTTTATTTACAGTCGCTGGAGAATCAGGTGACATGTTCAGACACTTAATTGTTTATGCTACAACAGTTAGTAAGTGTGTCATCAACACCAATCAAAATGGAGTCGTTTCAAGTGAGCGAGTGAGACGCCGCGGCAGAAGATACAATACAAACAGTGTCCATTCACGACACAGACATTTCAGGAAGACATGAAGAACATCCACTCTGTGATGATGAAAAGTTCAATATAGTTCAATGTCACTTCATAGCTGATGTCTGCATGACAATTCTAATACTTTCACGGTTTTCTGGTTTTAAACCAGTCTGAGATGAGATGTCCGTAACACTGAGATGATAATAGTTTCACACAATGGCTCCTTCTGGACTGTAGTGTGAGATCCGGGCCCCTGCTTTGGCCCCTGTGCTGAAGGTTTGTGTTCCTATAGAGCAGGAGTTGAAACACTGTTGAGAAGCAGCACTGCTGGTGTGCTGGAGGTCACAGTGAAAGAACGAGTGTCTGTGCCGTTGTCGTCTGCGGTTTGGAGAGATAAACTGCGCAGGCTCTTCTCCAGGCGTGAGCTTTTCTGACTGCTGATGTTCTTCGTTCTGTCAGGTTTAACTTCTGCGCCGTCTGCTCTCTCACCTGTACCGAAACACACACAACTGTTCAGAATCTGTTCATTTATTCACTTCAAATGAATGTCAGAAATCACATCTTAAATTAAAGGTATGTTCAGGCTTAGAAGTTAACCTCAGTCGACAGTATTTGTGGCATAATGTTTGTTTATTACCATAATAAAATAAATTTGACTTGTCGGTTTCTTTAAAAGAAAGTAAAAATCAAGGTTATGGTGTAGCAATTTTTATGGAAGTGAATAGGTCTAATTTTTTGAAGATTTGAGAGTAGAAATGTGAAACAATTTTATAAAAGCACTTACATTAATTCTGTTCATGTGTATTATTTGAGCTGTTAAAGTCATTTTTACAGTCCTTTTCGGGCTTATGGCATTGTGACAAAGGTGTAAGAATGGATATTACAAAAATGTGTTTGTTTTATTTTTCACACTAAAATCATGATGCATATTATTTACATCTTGTGGCTATACTATTGAATCAAAAAGAGAGAAAAGGATCTTGCGCATTTTTCAATCCACGTTTGACATGATTCCAAGATATATTAAGATCCTTCCAAAAAAGCACAAAGCTTGAAATTAATTTGCTGCATATCCCAAAAAAGCTGAGATTCCGTATTAATGAACACAGGAGTGCTATAAATAGAGATGCATGATAGTAAATCACCAGTTGATCGACATTTCCCAGAGGTGAATTATCCCAGTTAATGAGATGTCTTTTTGTGGAATAGACATGGTACTTTCAATGCGTCGTTGTACGAATATGGAACAGAAATTATTACAAACAAATGTACATGTGTTGAATGATATGTAAGAAATTGTATATAAGGAAGAAATGTTTCCAAAGATTGTGCTTTTTTAATTTTTTGCACTTGTAATAAAAAGAAGATTGATAGAATCTCAGCATGTAATCATTTTTTGGGATACGCAGCAAATTAATTTCAAGCATTGAGCTTTTTGACTTTTTTTGGAAGGATCTTTTGAATCATTCAACATTTTAATGTTTACAGATTTACTGCCATTTACTTCCATTGTGAGTGCCTTTTTGCTTTTTTTAAAGAAAATGAGGGACAAGCAACTGCACTTAAATTATGGCTTAATCATTCTGGCTTGTTTATTGTCAAAAAAATGAAAATATAATAAAGAAACGTTTTTTTTTTTTTTTTAAATTATGGCTTAAGAAAAATCAATCTAATTTGCATTTTTTTTCACTATTATTTTTAGTTTTTGTGATTTGATATTGTAATTTGTAATATTGTGATGTAATATTATTATTTTCTTTTTTTTTTTCTGGATTATAATGGAGAGCTGTAATTTTATGTAACAACATCCTGTCCAGGGACCACAGATGCAAATTAGCTAACTCTGGCGCAACATTTGAATTGCATGGTCCCTGTAAAATAAATAAAACAAAAATATTTGTATTAATTTTTAGTGGATAATCAACATGCCACAATTCCTTGTAAGTAAAACTGTCTTTGGCAAGTGAATAAAACTCGCTAGTTGGCCGGTAACTTTATGACTCCAAACATCTGAGTCAGTCCTCTATGGATGGATTATTGGGTCAGATTGAAAACTAAAAGTCTAAAACTAAAAGTCTTAAACAAAAACTAAAAGTCTAAATCTGAAACTAAAAGTCGAAGTCGAAAACTAAAAGTCTATGTCAAAAATGAATTTTGTATTTAGGATTGGGCATTTGGTATTTAGGATAGGGCATTTTGTATTTAGGATTGGGCATTTGGTATTTAGGATTGGGCATTTGGTATTTAGGATTGGGCATTTGGTATTTAGGATAGGGCATTTAGTCATTTAGGATTTAGGATTGGGCATTTGAGGATTGAGGAGTGTATGCAAATAAGGAGGCGTGGGCCAAATACTGGAGGCTGGGTTTGAAATGGCTGGTGCGCAGAGGCACCTTATGGACAGCAGAGGGAGCTCCCAGTGCTAAGGAGCACACTGTAATGAAACCAAACAGAGCGAGTGAGCAGGGCTGGAGCGAGGATTGTACTTTATAATGTGCTAACTTCAACTTCCAGCACCTGTCTCAACCATAGACTGTAAAAAAAGATGGACGACGCCCCTTCGCTCTCTTCCATTGGCGAGAAGTGAAGCCGCCATTGTCCCGATATGGCGCTGACATCTTGGGACTTGAGTCTGCGCAGTTGCGATTTCGGGACCAGACATGCGCAGTAGTGAGCAGGAAGTAAAGCCGCGAAATCAACGTCCCGCCCTGGTCCCGCCCTCACTCTCGCTGAATCAATCACAAGCGCACGCCTCTGCTGCAGAACAACCCATGATGTCGGTGTGAAATAATTAATTATGGAAATTTAGATATTAAATTTAAAGTTCCAATCTCCTCAGTCCTCCAAAGATTCCGAAAAAAAGTCCGTTGTTGCTTCAGTGACTACTTTGCTCAGAGAACCTGTCAATCACAGCTGTCAATCATGTACGTCACAGCGCCGTTTTTATAGCATCAAATAACTAACTAAAAACAAACTTATTTAAAAAAAAAAACACTTGAAAATACATCAGCGTGATAAAAACTACAGTAAATGACAAACTATCTATGGAAAAAAGATATGTGAAGTGTAATTTAATTGTTTAGTTGGTCTCACGTCCCGTTGAATAACATGGGGAGGCGGGGTTTATGAGCTATACTAGGACCGGTCACCGGGGGGCGATCAAGACGCTTTGGCTTCACTTTTCAGGACTTGTGCGGCACGCTTGGTCTCAACAAAGATGCTAGCTCTGGCTTTGCCATTATTAATGTGGCAGCAAACGTGGATGGCAGAGCACGATAACTTTCACTTTGAAGAGGACGCTCTGCCAGTGTGCTCCTCTGCTGTCCATAAGGTGCCTCTGCGCACCAGCCATTTCAAACCCAGCCTCCAGTCATTGGCCCACTCCTCCTTATTTGCATACACTCCTCAATCCTCAAATGCCCAATCCTAAATACCAAATTCCCAATCCTAAATGACTAAATGCCCAAAATTAAATACCAAATGCCCAATCCTAAATACCAAGTGCCCAATCCTAAATACCAAATTCATTATCGACTTCGACTTTTAGTTTTCGACTTCGACTTTTAATTTCAGATTTAGACTTTTAGTTTTCGTTTAAGACTTTTAGTTTTAGACTTTAGGTTTTCAATCTGACCCAATAATCCCTCCATAGTCCTCATGGTTTAGTGTCTGTTGGCTCTCACCTCGTTCCTGTTCACAGTCTGGTGACGAGGCCCCGCTGCACTCGCTGCGAGGGCCCAGCACCGGAGACTCCTGCTCGAGGCCCTCCAGAGACCCCGAGCCGGGCAGCTGGAGCAGCTCGGGGCCGGCGGAGGGAGACGGGCAGGAGGACGAGAGCAGGGGATATGGAGAGGAAGAGGAGGGGAACGGACAGGGCAGGTCGAGAGGTGCAGATGTGGAGCTCTGGCTGCCGGTGGACTGTGTCTCGGGATCCTCTTCTGATGCCGTGTCCTTGCAGCTGTCCTCCAAATTCACTGACATCACTGTAGAAAAAACACATCAGCATTTTGAATATTGTTAGTTGCTATTTCTTCTCTTGCTTGCTTACCAATACAGTTATCTAACCTGGAAGTTTATATTAGAACTATTTTTGGCTTTTTGACAAATTGCATGTAAATGTAAAAATGAAGGGACTAGAAATTATTAAATACAGCGGCCTTGGAAAGTAAGCAAAACATTTCACAAATAGAAGTTTGTTTGGAGCGAAATGGTCAAATATGATATTTCATTATCTGATGCAATAAAATATACAAACTTTTTTGTGCCAATGTAACAGCTAAATTTTGTTTTCGTCTCTGATCTAAAACAGGCACAGCTTAAGCGAAATCAAACTGAAATAAGAATGAATAAAAACTATATAGTCAGTCTAAAATAAAATTATTTTGTATCAGCAGTTAGTTGCCAAAGCAACATTTAAAATTTAAGCTCTGAAGTAAAACTGAATAAAAAATGAATTATAAGGTTGAGTGAAACTGCTCGACAGATTTGATGTAATTTAGCATGATTTTGGATCAGAGAAATGGGTGTAAACTACTTTTTCGCTTATACAGTGGCACAAAAAAAATCACTTAAAATGTATGAATTTTATTGAACTGGATAAAATGTCATATACCATTTTAAACCAAATGAACTTATATTTGTGAAATGTTTCTTTTCAGGACTGCAGTATACGCATTATGTATGATCTCACTTACTCGATAAGCCGTCAGACTCCATTTTGAAGTTGGCGATGTCGTCGGCCGCGGCCCCGTCGTCTTCGGCCCCCACCCCTCGACCCCGGGGCCCCATGGCCGAGAGCCGGCGCCGTGCGTGGATCTCATCCGAGATGGTCTCCAGGTTCCGAAGGGCCGTCCGGTACTCGGCTTTGGCCTGGGTCAGTTTAGCCTGACGCTCATCGACCCGTCTCTTCAGTTGCTGTATGGGAGATGGAGGACAAGGTAAAGCGGAGAACAGGTCACATATATTTATTATCCAAAATCAGATCAAATTTACATGTTAGTTTGTGTTTCTAAAAGGAATACTCTTGAATGACTAAAAACATGCAAAAATTGTCTAAAGAAAATGTCTAAAAACATATTAGCACATTTCCCGCCAAATTCTCATTACTGTAATGCGCCTGTAAATTGTATGTATTTAAATTTATCTATATATTTATTTATTTAAATGTATTTATCTTATTTTTATATTTCTATTTTTCTTAATAATGATTCTTCTGAGAGTATCATTACTGTATTACATACTGTATTTTTAAAATAAAAAATAAAATATATTAAAACATAATATTTAAATATACATTTAATTGAAGTAGTCTCATTACTGTAATGAGCTTGTATGTTTAAAAAAATATATATTTATTGTAATTTCCATTATTCTGAGCAATTCTCCTGAGATTACTTTATTACATACTGTATTTTTATTTAATAAAATATACGTTAAAACATAATATTTAAAAATACATTTAATTTAAATATAATGTTATAAATATTTGACAAATATTTTTAATTTATATTTAAATTTAATCGAAGAAGTTTTAAATTATTACAAAAATTACTGTGGTACAATGATTTATATACATCAACAGAAGTTAATGTCAGTACAACAAAAACTACAATGATGCATAATGCATTACAATTTAAATAATTTCCGATTATATAAAATAAAAATGATTTTACATATTACAGTAATGAGAATTAAGGGTGTAATGAGTACTTAATTGTTTTAAAACTAGCCTTCATTTTCTTTAGATAAACTAAATAAATATGAATGAATGAAAAGAAAATATCTATAAATATATTTATATAAATAAAAAAAAGTAATCTTTGATTTTTTTATGAAAAGTTATTTTGTGCCAAATAAAATCTGACATACCTCAAGCTGCAGATAATATTTCGCCTTTAATTCAAAGTACGGCCTGCAGAGGGAGAGAAAGAGAACGATAGGAATGAGTGAGACTCAGAGCCGGTTGCCATGGCAACAACAGAGCTCTGTGAAAGAACCGGCACATTCCATCAGCAGAAACACATCTGGAACACATTAGAGACGCCCCACACTGAACTACACTTCCATCCACAGCAGAGGCCCGGGGTGGGGAAACACAGAGTTTTGGTCATTTATATGTGAGAGAGAGGAAACATTTTGTGGGTTTTCTGAAGCAAACATAATTTTATTCCCAAATATGTTTTTGAAATGAATCATTATGAATGATGCAAGTCCTGTAGAACGAGTGCTTGCAGAACTTGTTTCAGCAAGATTTTAGGGTGTCTCCTTTATGTTCATTGCAACATGATTTATTTGTATTATCTTTATATAAATGCCTCGAACAAAGATTTTCTGTTGATTGATCAATTTAATGTGTGCTTGCTGAATGAAAGCATTAATTTCTTACTAAACAAATCTTACAAACCTTAGAGCGGTAGTGTATGTATATCAAAAACAGACTGATGCATTGATGTATGGGTGGATAAATGGGTGGGTGGGTGTTTGGATGGCAGGATGGATGGATGGATAAATGGGTGGGTAGATGGATGGATGGATGGATGGATGGGTGGATGGATAGAGAGATGGATGGATGGATGGATGGGTGGATGATAAAGAGATGGATGGATGGATGGATGGATAGAGAGATGGATGGATGGATAAAGAGATGGATGGATGGATGGATGGATGGATAGAGAGATGGATGGATGGAGAGATGAATGGATGGAAGGATGGGTGGATGGATAGAGAGATGGATGGATGGAAGGATGGTGGATGGATAGAGAGATGGATGGATGGATGGATAGATAGAGAGAAGGATGGGTGGATGGATAAAGAGATGGATGGTAGGATGGAGAGATGGATGGAAGGATGGATGGATGGAGAGATGAATGGATGGAAGGATGGGTGGATGGATAGAGAGATGGGTGGATGGATAGAGAGATGGATGGATGGATAGAGAGAAGGATGGTGGATGGATAGAGAGATGGATGGAAGGATGGATGGAAGGATGGATGGATGGAGAGATGGATGGATGGATAGAGAGATGGATGGATAGAGAGATGGTTGTCCTCTGACCTGGACTTGTTGATGGTGCGTTTGAGCTTCTTCTCCAGTTGTCTCATGTGGCTGATGGTGGCGTTGTATTTGGTCGCTGTTTCTCTGTGCTCGAGTTCACTGCGTGTCCTGGTTTGCTCCGCCTCCATCACCTGGAAGAGCCAATCAGAGCAGATCAGAAACACATTAACTGCATATCATAGAACAGATTATTGTGGTCTGCAGCTACATGAGCTCATATATAGTACAGCATGTTTATGGTGCGTGGTGTTGTGTCTCTTACCCTCTGGGTGGCGTGGTTGAGCATCTCCTGCCAGGCCGAGTCAAACTGCCTGCTGTCCTCCTCTAACAGACGCTCCTCGGCCAGAGCGATGGTCTCCTTCGCAGCCCGCAGGATCTCCATGGCCCGCTGATACTCCTGTGTGGCTCTCTGAGCTTCAACCTGAGCCTGAAACACGTCAGAATATTACCATAGTTTCAGGGCTGTTTTACAAACTCTTCAAATTAAGTCTGTGTAAGCTCACAATTGGTATGAACGCAATACGGTATAATTTGCTAAAGCATAATTTGCAGACTAATAAATATTCACGTTTCAGCAGAAACTGTCTTCAGCGAGCAGCTCACATTCTTCATCTCTTGCAATGCATTGGCAGCAGACAGATTCAAGTGTGCACATGTTGTTACGTAAACGATGATGACACATCCTTAGTGTTACCAAGATACCGTAGTAAACAACTGCTGTCAATACTCTGTCATTTGCTCATATTGATGACACAACTGTACCACAATTCAGTGACATTGTGAGACATTCTCCTGGGAAGATTCTTTTTCTGAAAGAGTTACAGTGTGATTTAAGTGTGTGTTCAATTGGTACCACATTTGTTAACATTATTTACCATTAATCCCATAATAGGATCTTACTGTAAACTGTTACCACACAATTTAATCTTTAGTTTTCTTTTAATTTCCCCGCAATGAACCATAAAGCTTCATCAGTCACGGCATTAGTTGCTCAGCTTTAATAGATCACATGACCAGGCTCTGTCTCTCCGTGGGATGAGCTTCTCATTTACAGACGATCCCTCTTACATTATTCAAATCTATATTCTGCTGAAGAATTCATAAAGAAAACTAGTACAGCTTGAGACAAGAAGCTAATGTATATTTCATAAAACTCAATCATCTCACCCCCCTGGGTCTGTGCAATCAAATCCATGAGGCTTTTCTCAGTTATACAGAATCTAATAATAATTGTCATTTTCTCAGCTTCTAAAAGGGGGTTTTTGGTTTCCCAAAATAAATTTCAGCGAAAAGTTCTTAAAATAACAATTTTTTTAGTGCAAAGAACATTTTAAAATTCTAAAGAACACTTTTGTGGAATGGAGAGATTCCATGGATTTTGAAGGTTCTTCATGGAACCATCAGTGCCAATAAAGAACCTTTATTTATAAGAGTGTTTATTTAAAAAAGTATTCCAGCTTTAATCTCATGACAGGAGATTCAAAATCTGGATACTAGTTTCATATTAACTTATAAAATATAAAAAAACTTTATGTCTTGCTTGCTTTATCTGTGTCACAGTCCATTAAAAATCCCAGCTGGAGTCAGTGGCTCGGTCCGCGCTGTGTGACCGTCAGTGTATTTCTGTTTTGCATGGAAGAAGACAGAAGTGCTCAGTACAGTGTGCAGGTAGAGAGCGAGAGACGTCGTGCACTTTTCCAGATAGACGACTCACACACTTACACGTCACTTTGCATTAGCGAGATGAGGGGAACGCTTGGTTTCCTCGGGTTCACGAGCACTTTTGGTGATGCGTCATGTCAAATGTGTCGTGAACTGACCTTTCTGACCATTGTTCAAAACTGAGCATTCAACATCATGAAACAATGGATGTTCAGCATCAAACAATAGCTCTATTTAGACCGCTGCTAATGCAAGGATGTGATGATGGCATGTCTGCGTGGGCAAACGCTCCACACTCAAGTCTGAAGCAATACACTAAAGGCTGGAATCTACATTTGCTTTGGCTGGGGTGGTTTTTAAGGGTTTTTGGTGATTTTTAAAAACATTTGAATTGAAAAGGTGTTTGTTTGTGTAGGTCTTATATTTGTCATTAAACTGTATTATATTAAATTAGTAGGCCTATGCTAGCATAAAAATGTTGGGGTCAGTAAGATTTTTCTGCTCACCAAGGCTGCATTTATTTGATTAAAAATACAGTAAAAACAGTAATATACTGTGAAATATTATTGCAATGTAAAATAGCTGTTATCTATATGAATATATTGTCAAATGTAATTTATTCCTGTGAGCAAAGCTACATTTTCAGCATCATTACTCCGGTCTTCAGTGTCACATGATCCTTCAGAAATCATTCTAATATCATGAATTGATGCTCAAGAAACATATCTGATTATTATCAATGTTGAAAACAGGTGTGTTGCTTCATATTTTGAGGAAACCGTGATACATTTGATGAATAGAAGGTTCAAAAGAACAGCGTTTATTTGAAATAATAACCTTAACTGTTTTTACTGTCACTTTTGGTGATTTTAATGCATGTTTCTTACTGAAAACATCTTACTAAATCTTACTGAAACCCCAAACTTTTGTACAGTAGTGTATATTATTATAATCTTTATATTGGCCGCTGTGCACACTGTTCTATAAATGTTATTTTTTCAGTATTGGCTATTACAAAATCCATGACTCAATCAACACCCAGTTGTGCAGCACATGACCACAGAGTAAACCAGAACACGGCCTATATAGAGATGATGAGAGATGATGCATTTCTCCTGATCTGTCAACTGTCCATTGTGTGTCATAATACTGTGATTTTGACCGAGCTGCTCAGTCACAAAGAGCGTGTGTGTCGGCCCGCCGGAGTCTGGAGAACCGACAGCCATAAAGCCGTCACTGTGGTTGTGATGTAACTCGTGATGACCTGTACTCCTGAAGACCCTCCAGTGTCCCACTGAGGGATTCCTAACATACTGATCACAATGAGAGATGCTAGAAGCTGGAAACACATCTAGTAGACGGTTTTTTGTGGCGGTTCCAAACGCATTCGATCCAGTGAGCAAGCCAGCAATCCGGTCGAATGTTTTCAATGACCTCTGACTTCAATGAACTCAAAACGTTTTAGACCCCGTTTACACCTGTGTTTAGTGTCGTCCACTTGTGATCACTTTGTGAGACACTTTCACTTACAAGGTCAAGGTTAAGGTCAGGTGAAGCTGAGCTCTCTTAACACTGTAATGACAGATTAGAGTTACGTCAATGAAGGTTCTCACTTGCTGTGGAGCTTTTAAGGTCAAAATCACACACACTCGCTCATCTGCCTGTCTGTTCACACACACTTGTTATGTTCTGTGTGTCTGGAATGACAAGGGGACAGAAATGCACTGTCCGTTTCTTATACTGCCCATTTTGTCCTCCTGGTAATGTGTTTGACAGGGAGCACAAGTATGATTTTCTCTGGTTTGCTGACCTATTTTCTTCCTAAACTCGGTCAGACATGATGAATCTTTCATGAGCAGCTTTCATGAGATTGTGTAGAATTACCATTTAATGAGCTCAGTCAGTATGATCTGAAGATGCAGAATCACCTCAACACACCCTAAACTCCGTCTGACCTGCTTAAAACCGTCGCCGTTATTCCCGCTTCGACGATCAAAGCAAGTTCATCCACCCGAAGAAATGGAGGAAACAAGCCGCTCTACTGACACAATCACTCCTTTAAATGCAGGAAACTTCCCCGTGTTTTTATCAGCATTCGCATTAAATGCAGAAGTATGTTTGCATGTTGTAATGTCTGTCTGTAAATAATCTACAAACTTCCTCCAGCTGGTTTTAGCCTGATCACACGTAAAGGTCTTTTAATTGACATCCTTTTATGAAAACATATGAACATCTTTTATACACAAGCGAGAGTGTGGATCTCCTTTAAGCAAACCAGTGGAATTCCACAACCTCCTCCAAAATGAGACGGCCGTTTTCCTTCAGCACAGATCCACAGGGATCAGAGTAAACAATCCGGCTCTTTCTTCATGACTATGATTTATGCAATACAAGCTCCTTCTCTTTCTCGCCATCTCTCTCTCTGTCCACAATCTTTCCTATTATAGCATAATTCATTTGACATCAAATTACAATTTTCTTGCTTTTGCAGAACAATTTGGTGGCCCTGAAGTGTAAAAAACTAAATGGCTAGTTTATTATTAGCTCTTACTTTTACTTAAACTTTAAATAACCATATTTTCAAAAATACATAGAATGAGCATAAATATTATAGTTGTGACAACAATTAAATGTATTCATTTAAAAAGTTTGAATATGGCTAGTTGTGGAACAAACAATATTCAATTAGTTCAAAGACTGTAACAAATTGTATTGATTGATTAAAAAAATCATATACCTGGTTATTATGTAATTTAATATACCTGATTATAGTTTATGTTCATGTGTACTATTACAGAAATCATACCTGTTTCTTTTGAATATGACTGAAAAATATGCATTACATTAAGTTTATTAGCTTGTCTATATTAAAACTGTGCAAGTTGACTAATATATGCAATACAAATAAATAAATCTTCAATTGAGGCCTAAATATTTGTGTAGAAAACAGGAAGTTTAGCATTTCCAGTGCACTAGTTCACTACATTGTATCCCGTATGCTGCCTTTTTTAATTGCATGTGATGCAGTGTGCAACAATAAACAGTAGTATTGTGTCATATTCAGTTATAATCTAACTATTATTATTTTGCATTTTTATTAATTTTAAGAAACTTTTGAGAAATCAAATATTGAGTCCAGAAAAAGATGTAAAAAGAAATCAAGCCTTGTATTAATTCTGATTCAATCATCACACTTTAAATACAAGGTTAGGTCAAGTGCAGTGCATAATCGGATACAATATTCATTGCACTGTTTTATACACACACACATTACGGCAAATGTAGTTAGTCATCCAGGTATTCCATGAATACATGTGCATATTATATACATAATGCACACTGAACAAATATTATGAGTAAAATTAGTGGGTTGATATTAGATGTGTCATTCATTATCTAATCTAATTCTTGTGCAAATGTAGTATGTCATGTTTATTTTATTCATGCATAAAGTGCATAGTATACTGCAGAAACAGTATAAGTAGAACTGTATTATGTTATTTTGAACAAACAGAAGTTTGGACAACATTTTGCTGTGAGCAGAAAAGAATAATAAAACAAATTTTTGAATATTTGAATGTCCAACTGAGTGGCTAACTAAAATAGTTCTACATTTGCATATGAGACATTGCAGCAGCAGAAAATCCAATGCAGTCTCAGTCTGGATAACACCCTCATGTACTGTCAGTTCAAATGACCTTGATTTGTCCATGATAGTGTGTGTGTGTATGTGTGTGTGTTCCTCTGCTCATCTCTAATCAACACTCAGACACACACGCTGTGAAGGGCCGTGAGGTGTGAGGTCAGCTGACACGTGTTGGGAGTCGTCTGTCATTGATGTCGGATGTTTGCTGCTCACGTGTCACAGGACAGGACAGATGCCAGAGGAACGAGAGGCGAGAGACGCGCCAGAACACACTGAACACTGTTAAAAGACACGCACGTACATCTAAATACAGACAGACAGATATTCCGACGGACAGACCACCGAATCAAGGTCATTAAGGTCATCTATCTATCTATCTATCTATCTATCTGTCTGTCTGTCTGTCTGTCTGTCTGTCTATCTGTCTGTAGCTCATTGGAGGTGTGATCGTGTACTGTGTTCTGATTGGCTGTAAAGTGGGCGTTGGCATTCTGACTGAGAGACAGCTGGCATTGCCAGTTTTAGCTGTGTGTCTCACCCACTGACACAGATCATGGAGATCTTTTAAAGTGATGACAGGACAGTTACACAAGACCAACTTCATTTGATTACCAGCACAGAGAAATGTACACACACACACACACTTTGACTTCAGCTTTACACAGATCAAACACAGTGGTATAAAGCATATTAAGATTAAATCAAGCCATTAAATCATATTAGCTAACATCAATAACAGTGTGTGTGTGCTGTGTATTATTTACTCCATCTGAATTATTATGTTTCTTTTGATCGTATCGTTCGCAATAAGAAAGTCCATGAGTAGATGCTGACGTACAGATGTGTTACTTACGATCTGTGTATACTTCAGCTTAAATGAATCAGGTTTTACCAGGAGCTTTTAAAAGATTGGCAAACGTCTTTTTCTTGGCGGCACTTTACTGACTCATGACTAATGTCAGATCATTTTGTTTTAATGCGTATAAAAATAGACTTAATATGAGCGAGTGACTGGAGCTTCTGTCTTTCTGAAGGCTTCTCACAGCTTTCTCATGAGAGTCAATCTCTTCATTACTTCATTTGAAAATAAATTAGTTTATCTAATGAGAATTCTCTCTCTCTCTCTCTCTCTCTATATATATATATATATATATATATAAAGTTAGCGACTCTAAACATTTGAATGTACACTGTATTTCTATGATAAACACACTGCACTTCTGTTCGGTTTTGACTGTTTAATTGTGTTAGAGCCAGAAGCTGAGCAGAACTCTCACTAAAGTCACCTCTTGGATATAAAAAGCTCTTTTATGACAGTTTGAGAGCGACATTTGTGTTGATTTATCACTGTCACAAGGTGATAAATATGGAGAATTTCATGGCTGAAAGCAGCAGGGATCTCAAATCCATCCTCACGCACACTCACATCACATGACAGATGCTTGCTCATATTAAAATCTAGATTTTGATTCAACTGTCACTAAGCTAAGATGTTCTGAGGAGAAGAGGCTTTTCATGCGTTTAGACACATTAGAAGGACACCATGTTCAATCTTCTCTCTCGCTGTTTATGTCTATAGGAAATACCAAGGCCTGTTTGCAAACAAATTATCGCCGTCTGTACGCTGCACTGCAGGTCATTCATTATTGAGAAGCTGACAGCACAGGCTGGAAGGCGGTCATGTGATTATGAGAAGTTAAACTGGGGCAAACATGTTTTTCTTAAACTCGTCCACCAAAATTTGAGTCACACTCTTTTGTAACATCACACTTTTTTTGATCATATACACACTAATACAGTACATTAATAATGATAATCTGCTGTTAATCTACAAAGATTAGATCATGACACTTTACAATGTAAAGTCAGCAAGATCGCACTGCTAAATAATGTATTGTTTTGTTTTATATATTTTGGATGGCTATTTAAGCAAAAATCAAGATTAGTGCTGGGCAGTATAACAAAGACAATTAACCCTTGATATTAACCCTAAATATATTGCACTCTTTTGACAGTATTATGTTTTTATTTATACATATGATTTGCATTTATGTATGTATGTATGTATGTATGTATGTATGTATGTATGTATGTATGTATGTATCTATCTATCTATCTATCTATCTCTTAATATTATATCACAAGAATTATGAATATTTTTAATATATTGTCCAGCTCTAGACATGCTATGGTAATTTCAACATAGTTTACTTTGCAAAGATCCACAGTTACCGGTGTTTAACATACTGGTACAGATATATGAGGTGAACCAGAGTCATGCCCGCTGAACCGGGTCACCAGCTGTTTCCTGCTGTTCGACGGGCCTCATGGCAACACCCAAACCTTCATTACATAACTCTGTTCTTTAGCCTGCTTTCCTTTTCACAGTGGTGAACAACTATATTTCATAATGTGTTTCATTCATGTGTTTTTCCTAATCATTTATTCCCTAGATGAGATGCCAGAAGATTCCACCAAACAATCTCCAGCAAAACACAGTGAGATATTGCGTCTCACCTGGCGGGCCGCTCTCCTGGCCTCCCAGTACGGTTTCGAGTCTTCTACGGCTTTACCGATCTTCTTGACCTGCTCGTCCAGTTTGACTGTGGCCTCCAACAGGACGGCACGAAACTTCTGCCGGGAATCCTGCAGAACAGAGGTCAATAACAGACAGTGAATCTAAAATCACACATGCTCAAGCGTCTCCAACTAAACTCAATATTTGCTTGCGAGACTAACATATCTGTAAAATTCAGTGGGTAGTTCTTCATTGAAAGCACTGGGAACTTGATACAACTTTGTTTCTTGATAAAGTGCACTCACACTCCTAAATATTGCATAAAGCTAGCAAATCAGATTAAAAATTAGTAAAACTTTACAATAACACCGTGTCCTAACCAGACGCGATGCGATAAGATTCCAGCGACAAATAATTTATCTGTCCACACTAGACGCGACGCGACTGCGAGATGCGTCAAAATCAATCAAAACCCAGAGCCAATCAGAACAGTGTGTGGGCGGAGTCTCGCGGCAAGTGCACAGCACGAGAGAGAGAGTAATCTTTGACGAATATTGTTTTAGTAACTAAGTAGCCTATGTATTTTTAATCATGTTTAAATGGTGTAATAGTTGGGAATTTTATTATGTAGCCTACTTATCTATTTTCACTCCCAGGAAACTCACAGTTTGAACGTTCTTGTTTCCATTTGTTTAATTTCAAGATCTGAGGTGAATTATCCATTGTTGCTTTTACAGCTACAGAGCTGGGAGCACTAAATGATGTTCAAAGTCACATTGCATGCTTTCAACATTAAATAAAGGACATACACAGCTACCTGAGATTATCATTGCCACACTCTGTGTTTGTTGTTCGAGCCGAATCGTCTAATAAAATAGAATCGTCGATGTGTCGCCGTCGCGGCTGGTTAGGACAAAAACTCTGATTAACATGGAAAAGATACCTTTTATAGCGCGTTGCGTCGCGTGTAGTTAGGACACGGTGTTAGTTAATGTTATAACTAACATGAACTAACAATGAGCAATACATTTGTAATAGTATTTATTAATCTTCGTTAATGTTAGTTAATAAAAATCCAGCTGTTCATTGTTTGTTCATGTTAGTTCACAGTGCATTAACTAATGTTAACAAATACAACTTTTGATTTTAATAATGTATTAGTAAATGTTGAAATTAATATGAACTAAAATTAATTAATGCTGTAGAAGTATTGTTCATTGTTGGTTCATGTAAACTAAGGTAGTTAACTAATGTTAACTAATTAACCTTATTGTAAAGTGTTAACAAAAAAAATTGTGCAACAATATGCATCAGTGAAGAGTGCTGTCTAAGGTTTGACTCCCTGGACATCTTTAGCTGTATGAACTACTGAATACTTGTCTTTGTGTTTACAAGTGTGAATTACAGTAGCCTACATGCAGTCAATGAAACCTGAATAAATCTCAGGCTCATCGAATCCAGGCAACATCCACTGTATGCTCAGGAATCTCTCTGAATTATGAGAGCAATGAAACGCTTCAATAACCAGCCTTTTGTTGCTCCCTGAAAAGCGCTGCTTCAGCTAACTCAATTCAGCATTTAACCCAGTTAAGGAGGAATCTACACCCTGCTTTCTAGAAAGGAAACTCTCCCTCAGCAGAAAGAAACAATCACATTTGTTGCAAAAGATGAGCAGCGGGGCCTGTGTGTTTGAGTCGTGCGTGTGTCCGTGTATCGTGTCCAGTTCTGCCGGTCATGAATCTGTTGTGGACTGGGTTTGGACATATTTAAAAACACTGACAACTAAATCCTTCCACACAGTGACCCCAGTGACAAAAGAAACGTCAGAGGGATTTAGACTTCCTCTGACAGAAAGTTCCTTCTGCTGATTAATCACAGGCCAAATACAGTTAAATACAGAGAACTGAGGGATCATTTGTCATTCTAAATGAGGATGAGGAACAAAAAGAGGACTTACAATAAGGTTTCATTAGTTAACATTAATTAACTACATTAGTTAACACTAATAATATAACTAATAATGAACTGCACTTGAACAGCATTTATTAATATTTGTTAATGTTAAATTCAACATTTAATAATACATTATTGAAATTCAAAGTTTTATTTGTTAACATTAGTTAATGCACTGTGAAGTAATTACAGTAACAAATGTATTGCTCATGGTTAGTTCATAAATTAATGCATTAACTAATGTTAACAAATGAAACCTTATTATAAAGTGTTACTGACTTATGAATGTCTGAATTCTACCCAGTGTTATTATTGCTAACTAAAACTTTTAAAAGCATTTTAGTTCATAGATATAAAGCTGAAATAAAATGTAATAATATGAGGGAATTTAAAAATATATATAATATAAATATATTATAATAGCCTATATAGCCTATTATATATATATATATATATATATATATATATATATATATATATATATATAATATTTAATATAAGTATTAAAATATTAGACGAAAAACAAACTAAACAAAAGTTACAATGTTGCCTTAAAAATACTAAAATAACACTGATTAACCCTGTTTTACAAAAAATATCTGATAATCACATATACAAATACATAAAGCTAATTTTACAATAATCCTTACATAGACTGCATTTTGCTCATTATTTCTTACACTAACAAAAGTTTTTTGAACCATGGTAGTACTATGGTATTATTTTAAATACTTTAGACTACCATGTTATTGTCACTCGGCACCTTACCTTTACCGTGGTATCAGCACATTATTTTTTTAGTAAGGGTGTATTCTGTATTTAAAAAGGAAATCATAAATCAGCTGAATCAAAACATGGAAATGGATATTTCTTGTGCCAATTTAGCAACTGGCAATTAACTACTATTTGTGTCTCCTTTTGTGTTCCACAGAAGAAAGTTAGTCACTAGGGTTTGGAATGAAACGAGGAAGTATATGTTCCTAAACTACTCATCTAGCTGTTGTGGCTTTCAGAGCAGGAATTCCAGACTCGGATTGAAGAGATTTCCTCTGTCTGCTCAGCAGATAAAAAGGGTGTCAGTCACATGAAGGAAACGTCCTATTGGTCAGGGCCGGAAGGGGGAGGGTGCTGAGCTTTTAGACATGTCTTTGGAATTCAGCCTGCAACCATTTTCAGCAAAAACAGTGACAGCAGAAAGCAGGCATCGTGAACCTTACCTCCAGTTCGGTCTCCCATCTGTTGATGTTATCGGTAGACTGATTCAGTTTCTCCAGTTCGCCCTGTTGAAGAGATAAAGCCAGTTGAGATCGCAGTGAGATGTCTGTTGCAATGCCAGCAACATCTGGAAAGTGTTCTTCAAGTAACCCAACACTGAAATGAAGCTCATATGTATGCGATTCCTCCCACGTTAGCTACACGTTGATGACACACAGATGTTTCACACTGTTGTTTTAATTACGGGATTATTTTCTTTCATGGGTGGAGGATGAAAAACCAGTTTAACTCGCGCAGTCTTACATAAAGGTTTTTCCATGATTCTTTGGAAAATGCATTTAAAAGTTGCATTTATTGTAAAGAAAGTACTATAACGTTTCAAATGATAAAACAACTGATAATGTGTAAAATAAAAAAATAGACAATGTATCTGGACACAAAAACCATGCTTTATAGAAAATTTGTTTGAGGTATTTTGGTGATTTTAGTGTTTTGTTGTTTTTGACAGTGCTAGGTCAAACAATATAGCAGCTAGTGTGTCCAAATACTTGTTATGGTTAATTGTAGATCGTTTTCTAACGAATAAAAAACATTGTAATTCTAAAAGGAATCTAACACTTCATAAGCAAGTCTTAATTCTGCATGCAGTGCACGTAAACTCGACCGTTTCCTTTAAAAAGAAAACCGAATTCTAAATATGACGTCAGAATTAAAGATGTATCTGAGTGTCAACGCGGTTCCTCAACGTAACAAACAAAGAAACAATGTAACAGAATATAAGAGATGATGTCACAATGGGGTTCCCCTGATCGAATCAAACACCAGCTGTTGAACAGTCTGAACCAACAGAACATTAGCTGAACGGATTATCGGTGCATATTATAGATTTCTGATGAATGTATGTCTACGATCTGATCGAGCTTTAATCAAGAAGAGTTTGACCCAGTCTAACTTCAGTACAGGTTTTGGGAAGGTTAAACATTGAATGACTTTAAAAAGATCGACATATAGAACAATATAACATATCAATACAGCCAAACAACATAGCCAATAAGAATTCAGTCGAGTTTTGTTAATCCGCTTTAAATGGATTTTGTCGATGTGAATTCTCAGATGTATCAGTCGAAATGGATTTTGTTTCTCTGTACCTGAATCCTCGGGTCAACCTCCTCTTCCTCCAGAGACTCCGATTCTTCATCAGATTTATTCTCTTTCTCTATGTCGTTCATTTTAATAGTAGACGCGATTCGTTTATTATTAGCCGAACAAAGCGTGTCTCTGTCCGGGATAACGGGCTCCGATGATCCGCGCAGAGCCGCGCTTCTGCGGTCACTCCATTAGTTCATCCAGACAAACGCGATTAAAAGAAACACGCACGATCCCTCATATCCAAAAGAGAGGAATCTACAGAAACACAAACACACAAAACACCGGCAGACAGGAGAATGCGGAGCCGCTCGAGCTCGGAGATCTGCTGAGATCTCGCCCGCCCCCTCCGGTGTCCTGGATGAGGGTCACTGCAGTTCACACACAGACAGCGGAGAGAGAGATTGATATAGATTAGATATAGATATTTTTTGAGTAAAGGAAAGAACAGGTTATTGAAAGTCTACGTTACATTTTATATGTAGCCTACATATAAGCATTGAATTATCTCTCTAAAAATAGATGATTTTATTGTTAACATGTCAAATTAAACTAAAAAAATATCATTCCTGTTACCTTTGTGAATTCATAGTTAAAGACATGTTCATAAAAATATATTAAAATGACAATTTTAGCACTTCAAATATTTTAATCTTTGTCCAAATAATAAAAGTTTAATCTTATTTGACTTTTTTTTTGTCATTTCAAAATAACAACGGTGCCGTGTCATAAAATGACCCAGTCAGTCAGAGATATTTTTGAAGGCAATACCAAGTTCAAGCACGAAACTCTAGATGGCGCAGGCTTATTGGTCCTTAACTTGTTTGGTAGAGATCACATCATTATAGATTGCACAGCTGATTTGGTTGTTGCTGCATGAGCAGCCAGTGAGCTGAGGCTCAACATTTAAATAGGTTAGTGTTGCTGTTAGCTGTATGCAGTATGCTTTCAGAAACCCTTTCCCCAGCTCCACCTGTATAGATCTGCTACGTTTTTTTTTTTTTTTACATGTATGTTAAATGTGCAGCAGCAGCAGCAGCATGTCTTACATGCTCACAGAAGCATGACTGCGAATGTATTGGCAGTAACAAGTCTCAGTATTGCTCTGAAACAGCAGCGTAGCAGATCTATTCCGCCAGAAGACCAGTGCCAATCAACCTGAATTCACCTAACTCACACTGTAGGCCTATGTACAGTATAAACAAATAGGGATAGTAGAATGTGTGTGGGATCTCATTCAGGGAATGTCATTGCTTTCTGCCCTTTCAATATTTGCAAAATGGTAAACAAACTTTCTACATTCCTAGTTATTCCAGTCCAGTTTGCTGTAACTTGCTGTCAAAACAAAAATACTGTGTCAAACATAAACTCACACACACAGTGAGGATACTTGATGCTCAGATTAAGTCTTTAAAATAAAGAAAGTTTCCTTTGATGGGCAGGTTTAATGGTAGGGTTAGTGTAAGGGGAGAGAATATACAGTTTGTACAATATAAAAATAATTCTATGGAAAGTCTCCATAAAACATGGAAACCCAACGTGTGTGTGTGTGTGTGTGTGTGTGTGTGTGTGTGTGTGTGTGTGTGTGTGTGTGCGTGCTTACATTTACATTTAATCAAAGCGACTTACAAATGAGGAGAGCAATAGAAGCCATTAAACTAACAATAGGACAACAATATGCAAATGCTGTGACCATTCCCAGTTAAGTCTAACACAGTACACTTACATGATAATAAATATCTGTCCCACTTTTCCATATGTTGACATGACATGGCTTGATTCAGATGGTAAATATCATATATTAAGTTGGGTATTCTCCTTAGACATGATGACCATATTTATAATGAAACCATCATATTTAAATACATTAATCATATAATAAAATATGACTTAATGTTACAGTAAATCTAAATTAAATTATCATGGGATCTCATTCAATGCTTTCAGAATCTTTACTTTTTAAAATGATTTTATATATTTTTAAAATACATTTTTAATATATTAACATTTTAATGACAGTATATTTATTGAACAAAAAAAAATATTCTCTTATTCATCAAAATAAACAGAAAACAGTGCAAACTTTGCTAAAGTGATTGTTTTGAACAAGTATTAACTTTTTTTAAAAAAAAAAAAAAGTATTTTAGCTAAAGTATTAGTACTGTGTGTCTTTTGCCCAATGCTGGTTTTACACTGTGTGCCTGGGTAAAAGGCCCACATTGCAACCTCATACATTTATAAGATTTTAAAATAAAATAAACACAATTTTCACACAAAACCTGTTGCTCCATAAATGTTCAATACAAACTTTTTTTTTTCTGCAATGGTGAAAAGCAAACTTTTTTTAGCCTCGTAGCAATCTGACCCCACTGCTCCAAACACTGGACTAATGGTGCCCTCTAGTGGAACACGACTTAAAAGAAACACACAAACACACACAAACAAACACACACCTTCATGCATTAATAGGCCCAGGGCTGGACTGGCCGTCGGGCATACCGGGCACTTTCCCGGTGGGCCGACGTGCTTTTTGGGACGATACAGATCATTCTTAAAAAATAATAATAATAATGTTTTTGTCTAAACGGCCCATAATACTCGTACATCGGCGACCCATTCGTTTAGTTTTGCTTAATTGGCGGCGCTGGGATCTTTGTGCCGGTGTAATGCATTGGACAAAAAAAGTTAGCGTAGGTTTTTTTTTTTTACAGAACGGCCCATGAAACACGTAGATCAGCGGCCCATTGGTTCTTTTCTTGATTGGCACTGGGCTGGTCCAATCACATCTTTAAACTCCTCCCCCTTTGGGCTCTGAGCGAGCGTTCAGTGTCAGTGAGTATCTGTCAAAATAATAGACAGAGATGGAGAAGAAACGCAAGGAATGTGCAGAGAAAAAAGAAACGGGTCCTTCAAGTGTCTGATGAGGATATTGAGTAGGATCAGGAGAGAATGAGTGAGTGTAGAGAACTGTGGTAAGCAAAACTAGGCAACTTTCAGAACACTTAGGCGATGAGTGTAGGAACCCATTACCCAGTTACGCATTATTTACACATCTGCATAGTTGACGATTACGCATTTTACTAGAATTGTAATGAGACGCATTTGTAAACCATGTTTTCCGCCAAAATAAAAGATAATGTGTTTATCTCTTTCAAGCTTAGAAATTAGTACAAAACTAATTATGAAAGTTGCTTTTATTTTTCAGTTAATTTGTTTTACAATATATGGCTAAAAGTATTACTGTCATGGAATTAATATTATATTATTATGTAGGCCTAGTAGTGTAATGCAGACAGACACTATATCTTAAAAACAGCTAAAAGAGTTTTGAGTTTTCTTTGTTCAATTTGCACACTGATTATGTGTTGGAGCTCTTAATTTTCAACTCTCAAAGTGCACCAGATTGATGAATTTAACATTAAAAAGCACAATTTTTTCTTACGGGGGGCTCCCCCGAACCCCCCTAAAAGGACAGAGGTCCACCCACCACAGATTTGCCAGAAATCCTGTGTCAAACACTGGTATTGCTATGCCAATGCAGCTTATAGCTTGTTTTAGGATTCATCATTGTGGAGTAGTTCGATTGTATTTTACAATTAGTAGTTATTTCATCTATTAACTCCTACTCATTCCTGCTCACTCATTAGGCTACATGGCATTAGTTAGGCATTAGTTGGCATTAGGAGTTAGTATACATATTCAGGGGCGTGAAAAGATCGGTTGTGTTTATGATTATATGTAGTGGGCCAGTCTGGGCCAAAATGCCCGGGCCGATTTTTAGTCCCAGTCCAGCCCTATTAATATAGGCCTAGCCTAGGTATAAATAATTAATCTTAATGATATCTATGATGTAATATAAATTGATTAAAAGACACTTACATTCTTTAACTTCCTAAAAAATTGTAAACAAATATAAATTGCGTAGGCTAGCCTATATTTCTTTACAAAAGACGTCAGCATATACTTGAAATGTTGTTGTTGCTGTTGTTAATAATTTATATTGAATAAATAGCATAGAAAATATATGATTCTTTATATAGTAGCCTATATAAGTATGTAGACTATATAAGTAAGTAGGCCTATGAACAGTTGAGGAAACGGGTGAATATTTTCACATGCGCCGATTCCCATGAAGCTTGTAAAGCGCTTGCGATCTGCCTCCGTTCTGCTGCTATCCCACTGAACATGATCTCGTGTTACGTCTGTACCGTGTAAAATGAACCCAGCTGAGGACGGGTATACGTTTTTTTTAATCAAATAAAGTATAAAGTAACGAATAAGTAGGTAAATGCAAACAAGCAATGTGCCAAGTCAGCCAGGCCATTGGGATTTTACTTTTCCAGATTTTACTTTTTACAGTCCGAGACTGCCTTATATTTAGCACAGTTATTATATTAATAATAAAAATGATGGCACTTTGAAAAAGGCTTTATGTTCAGTCTTTTAAACTACTCCTCAGCGTGCATGCAGAGTAAATAAAGCAGTTACATCAATGAAATGATAGCAGTCCACGGTCACACCCCCGTGCAGTGCTAATGGTACGCCGGTTACTAGTGTAACCTTGGTTCTATGAATAGTGGAAGACCGCCAGAGACGGTTGAACATAGTGGAAGGAGTCGCGTCTCGCGAGCCATATCGAGAATCTCGTATTGATTTGTCACCTGTGACCCTGACCGATGACGTGTCGGAAGCTATATCCGCTCCGTTCATGTCACGGTCGTTCTCTGCAGTCATTCTCAATCCGAGTGACCAGAGACTCTGGCGGTCTTCCACTATTCATAGAACCAAGGTTACACCAGTAACCGGCGTTCTTTTTCACTGTTACAGACCGCCAGAGACGGTCGAACATAGTGGAAGACGAATACAACCAAGTCACGAGGGCCACTCACCTAGATACTGTCTGCTAACACAGCCGAACTGACCAAAGGAATAGGGGCCACATTGACCCTGTAGAATCTTGTGAACGTGCAAGGTGACGTCCATGTTGCCGCTGCACATATATCAGAAAGGGGCACCCCACGTAGTGCTGCCCAAGAAGTAGCCACTGACCGGGTTGAATGGCATTTAATAGATGCTGGAACTTTCTGACCAGCGGAATCATATGCCTGTACAATGGTATCCACCACCCAATGAGACAACCTTTGCTTCGACAAGGGTGAGCCCCTCTGAGAGGCATCAAAACGGACAAACAGCTGATCAGTGGTGCGCCATGAAGCAGTCTTCAACACATACTGTCGCAATACTCTCACTGGACACACGGCTGTCTGGGAAGCCTCTTGATTAAACGCAGCAAGCTGAATGGGCTGGTTCACAAAGCGATCAGTCAACACTTTAGGTCGGAAAGCTGATTGTACTCAGGCCCCCATCTGAGACACTGTGGACTCACCGAGAGAGGGCATGAAGCTCACCTACTCTTCTGGTTGACGTTATAGCTAAGAGAAAAGCAGTCTTCATTGAAAGACTCTTAATATCAGCTTGCTCAAGCGGTTCATAAGGCAGTAAACGCAGGCTGTTAAGCACCATCTGAAGATCCCACTGGGTATGCATTATCCCTGCCGGTGGGTTAAGACGTACTGCTCCCTTAAGGAAAGCCACCACCAATTTCTCTGCACCAATCGATTTCCCCCCCAAGGGATTCCGATGTGCCGACAAGGCTGCCACGAATACTCTAGAGTCGCTGGGGATCGCCCAGTGTCCAATAAATGTTGTAAAAATTCCAACACTGAACTGATGGAACAAGTGACTGGGTTAACAGACCGATCTGTACACCATGAAACAAAGATCTTCCATTTACTGGCATAAGTGTGATGTGTTGATGGGGCTCTTGCATTCATGACAGTGTTCCTCACATCTGCGGAACACTGTGAGAGCTCCTCCTCAACCCCAAGGGCCATACACATAGATTCAACCTGCCCGGTGAGGGGTGCCAAAGCTCCCCGTTCATCTGTGACAGTAGGTCCTTCCGAACTGGCAATGGTTGTGGTGGACTGGTCGTAAGGGCCAACAGCAGACTGAACCACGGTCTCGCTGGCCAGCAGGGTGCCACTAGAATAAGCCTGTGTCGTCTCACCTACACACGCCTCAGCACAGGCCAGAGAAGTGGAATTGGAGGGAAAGCATAGAGGAGGAGGTCTGGCCAATCGTGGGCCAGGGCATCCTGGCCTAGTGATCCCTGCTCCTCCTGCTCCGCAAACCACAGCGGACAGTGTGTTGTCTTCCTGCTGGCAAAGAGGTCGACTGCTGCGGTCCCATAAAGTTCCCAAACTGACTGAACTACCACCTTGTGCAGACACCAGTCCCCTGGCCTCAGACCTGATCGAGAGAGTGAGTCTGCCACACTGTTGCAGTGACCGGGAATGTGTGCCGCTCTGATCGACAGAAAGTGCTGGTTTGCCCACAACAGCAGCACTCATGAAAGTCGAAGGCAAGGTAGAGACCTCGTGCCCCCTTGGTGATTGATTAAAAACACCACTGTGGTGTTGTCGGTCCGTACCAGGATGTGCAGGCGCGTGCAGAGGGGGGGGCTTTGGGTGCTCGAGCACCTGCTCTTTTGCTCCTTGGTGCCCAAAGTGCCCTTTTGTCGAGGCAAAATTTCCTCTCCTTTTTTTGTAATTAAAGGCCCTTTTGTGGATGCCTGCCCAATCTAACTATTAGTAAAATTAATGAATAATAATTTAGCCGTCAATAAAATGACCCACATGATGACCTTTCACCTGACAAACTCATCCGGGACGATTCCTCACGCTGCACGCGCATTTTTTAATTTCGCGCGGCTACGCACACTACCAGAGGATATCTTCAACTCTGCGGCTGCTGGTAAGTGGTGTTTTATTCTCAGCGAAGTGATTTTGATGTTTGTTTACTTATTTTTATTATTTTACAAGAACGACGTGAAGAGCATGCTGAGATGTTGCTTATATTGCTGTGTGTAGGCTGTAGAAGTAACGTTAGCTTTCTGTTTGAGGGAGAAAAGTTTTACGGGCGTCGAGGGGTCTGGTCTTTTTATGTTATTTGACTAAAAACTATTATTTTTACTTTAAACTATTATTATTATTATATTATTATTACAGTATTTATTTAAAAAACGTATAGTGCCATAAAAATTATTATCACAAATCTGGTAAGAGTATAGGCTTATTATCACATAGGCTTACCAATATCTTATGTTTTGTGTGCAGATTCAGAAGCGTCTGTGAACATCTCCCCTAGTACTATTATACTATTATTATATTATAGTAGCCTGGGCAGAATCTGCAGCTTTACAGCAGGTCAGTGAGCTAGTGAAGGTTCCAAACACTGTCAGCAATCTTTACATCTTGTCAGGGTCACATGAAAATGATTTAATCAGCTAATATATCTCTATATGTTTGTTTTAATGTCTACAGTCTCAGATCAGCTCCAGCAGTATCAGCAGCAGCAGCAGCAGTAACAACAACAACAAAGGCAGCAAACTCACTTAAGGACTTTAGTAAGAATGTACCAGAACAGGTATCACATTAATGTTAAAAATCTTGTAAAGTATTAATTGCGGTTTCTGTTTGCTTTGTTTTTATTTTCATTGTATAAATGTTACTCTTGTATTTTTGTAAATCAGTTTTTGCCATGAAAATAGCCATAGATGCTGATATGGCATTAAATAAAACTATACTGTACGAAACATGGGCCACATTGATTTTTTCCAACACAGTTTTCTATAACAGATGTTCTTTATTATTCTGTATAACAGAGAAGAAAAAGCCATCAGGTTGGGACAACTTAAGATACTTCAGTTTCTAATCCCAGAGTTTTTAATAGGTGCACACTGCACATTAATTATTTTTTTAACATTTAAACTTAAAATTTGTCTTTTCGGTTCTGTTTCTTTTTCAAAACTGCATCAATGCATTTGCTACTGTATCGATACAGAATCATCCGTATTGATATATTACTGTATTGATATTTTGAGGACAGCCCTATTTAAAGCCTTGTTCCGCATGTGCTCCCTTTTATACTTTGAGCATCTGCCCCTCCAGAGGTCTCTGCACGGCCCTGAGGATGTGCTTCCCCGATAACTCCTGTCTGAAGTGTCTTAGGGTAAAAAGCACTGCCCATAGCTCTAGGATGTTGATGTGAGATGTCGTCTGCTGCAAGGTCCAACTCCCCTGCACGCCCTGGTGTTGCCACAGCCCTCCCCATCTGGAGAGAGAGGCATCTGTTGTCACTACTTCTCTGCGTGCTGGGGGTGGTCCCATTGGTACACCCCCTTGTAGAAATTGTTCCCGTCTCCAAAGCCTCAGGGAGACAGAGCAACTGGTTGTCACCAAATAAAGGGTATGTCGGTTGTGGACTGCTGACAGCCGTCTTGCTATCAGCCAAGTCCTAAGTGAATGGCCGATGAGGCTGCCGTGAAGGCCCGCTAGCCGTAAGAAGTGAAGATAAGGTAGCTTGCGCCGAACCTGGAACCTCGTTATGGCTCCTCGTATAGCCTTCCTCCTGCATGCTGTGAGGGTAGCTCTCATTATTCTGGAGTCCAGATGTAATCCCAGAAAACGTATTGACTGGCATGGAGTAAGGCAGCTTTTCTCCAGGTTTACCCTCAGTCCTAGAGCAGTAACATGCTCCAGTAGGCGCTGTGTGTTGTTGGCTACTTGCTGAGGTGATCTGGCACAAAGCAGCCAATCGTCCAGGTAAGGGAGAATCAACATGCCCTCCCGTTGTAGAGGTTCTAGTGCCACTTGCATACACCGTGTGAATACACGGGGAGAGAGGGAGAGGCCAAACGGTAGGACTCGATATTGGTATGTCCTGCCCTGGAATGTGAACCGAAGAAACCTTCTGTGATGAGGTGCAATGGGGATATGGAAATACGCATCCTTCAGATCCACAGAGGTAAACCACATGCCTGGTTCGACTGCTTGTAGGACATCCTTGACACGCAGCATGCGGAAAGGAAGGTGTTTGAGACTCCTGTTCAAGCGTCTGAGGTCCAAGATTGGCCTGAAACTTCCATCCTTCTTGCGAACAAGGAAGTACTTTGAATAAAATCCTCCCAGATGGACTTGGGGCTTTACTAGCTCTACCGCACCCTTTTCCAGTAGCTTCCGGACCTCGAGAGATAGAGCGAGAGCTTGACGAGGGTCCCGAACCACTGTGGGCCGAGTGTGTGTGCATAATTGGGGTCTGTGACGGAACTGAAGACAGTAGCCCTTGTCGAGTGTGTCGAGGAGCCACTTGTTGCTTGTAATCCCTCTCCAGAGTTGTAGTTGAGAGGTTGAAAAATGTCCCATCACAGACCCTGGACCATCACCGACGATGGGGAGCGGTTTCCCTACCCCTGGGGGGGCGACGATAAGTCGCCGCAGGGCGAGCAGGTGGTCTACGAGCACGGGATACCTCCCTTCTCGAGTCATACCCAGGTCGAGTTGCCTGCTGTACAAACCTGTAAGACTGTCCCTGCCTGTGTTGGAGTGGATTTGCATGACGAACAGGCATTTGATGTGTGGATGGTCCATAATTCACACTGCGCTCAAAGTGCTGGGACCGAGACTCCACTGCACGAACTCTGCGCTCAAGAGCTTCTTGAGCGGCTGGACCAAAAATCTGCCCAGGTACCAGTGGGAGTTGACGAAGATTATTACGGCAAGCCTCTGGAAGCCTAGACTGTGCTAGCCAAACCTGCCGCCTAGCCTGAGTAGTAAGCCCAAGAGCCTTTCCGCTAGAGAAAGCGATTGCACCCAAGGCTTGTAAGGAAGCCTCAAGTAACTCAGATGTGGTATTATCTGGTGGGTTAGTACTCAAAGCAGAATGAAGTGCTAGCAGTAGATGAGCCATGGAATTCCCCACACGACTCAAGCCTGAGACAGTATTATAAATCTTAACCAACAGATCATCTGTGCGTCTACACTATCAGTGAAGAAACGCATGGCTCAACTGAGGGCATGTTACCAAGGCCCTTTTCGTCAGCTTCAGCCATCGCCGCTAGTGTACGAGCCACACGATCAGGTCCGGATAAAGGAGCTGACCGAAACGCAGAAGAAACCACATCTGTGAAGTCAGGACAACTTGGCATTAGGAAATCCTCTTGCAGGGAAACCGAGCGACGCAAGAGGTTTGACTGGCCTGGTAGGGGAGGAGGTGGATCCAAATTCCGCTTAGCGAGCGCCATCCTGAGTGTCTCCTACAGAGAGAAAACCACTGAAGGCGGTGCATCCTGAAGACTAGAACCATCATCGCTATGGGAACGTTGGAACTGGGAATGTGAGGGTATTGTTTCCTCCATGGGCGTATAATAATCCTGTTCCTCCCGGTCTAAGGAGTCAGAGGCCGCAATAGATAAAGTGTCTGGTTCTCTCCTGGACAACCTGGATGCCAGCTCACACCTGGGCAAGGGAGGCGCTAAAACACCTACCCCTGTCCCCTCACTCACATTCTGACGAGTAGGGGGTACAGATAATAGGGCTTCAATGCCTTGAACTGCGTTCGCAAGCTCAGCTACTTGCTGTGTCAATGTACTTGACTCCGAGGAGGTTCGCATCCTCTTTGAAGGCCTTCCAGTCCCACTGGCCACACGCTTGCTGCTCACATGCGACGCTGCTCCAGCTGATGAAGCAAAATCCTTAAACTCAGGATCTAATTCAGCCAGTCGGTGTTGTCTCATCTCCAAGGACATCAGACCACATTCAGGACATGGGTCTACTAAAGCCTCTCGGAGGTGATCAATGCCCAGCCAAGTGGGACATTGAATATGAGCATCCATGAGATCCATTGGACCGAAGCAGAGGGAACATGAAGCTGCCATAACTTCCAGACCAGTAGTTGAAAAAAAAAACCCTGGTCAACCAATGGGGTTTTTCACAATAAGTTTTATCAATGTATCACTCTGGTTAACCAATGAGCATAACATAAAGTAGTCGTTCAGACAATAACAACACTACACGGAGTCTGACAGAACCCTGGTTAACCACTGAGTTCACGTGAGTACTCACCTCAACACTGCTAGTAGTGATCGGTTCCAAACAAACCCTGGACAACCAGTGGGTATATGGTCCGATGCACGTTGATAATCCAAATATAATCCAAATATTTCTCCCGAGACACAGCTGTAGCGGGGAGCAGTGTTTGGTTTTGTTGACGGGGGGGTTGGGGGTGTTCAGTTTTGTTGGCGGGGGTGGGGGTTGACGTGCGGGCCGGGCGACACCGTGTGGTGCCTGTGTGTGTGTGTGTATACGTGCTTGATTGCAGGCAGGCGAGCCTGCGAGATGATTCTGGGTCAGAGAGAGAAGCGGTAGGATGTGTGTTTGGACGAACGACTGAAAACTCTGAAATTATCATACATTATGGGATTTTTTTCATTATTGATCGTACATCGTATAGAGGTCAAAATTATCGTACAAATACGATAATTATCGTACATCTGGCAACACTGGTGATGTCACTTCTTGTTGACGTTTAAAGTATTGTCAAACAAAATGGAGGCTAGCTAGACCCTCCCTCCTCGTTATCCGCAAACCCCGCCCCCAAATCCTTCTTGTCGGTTATTGGCTGTTTGTTACAGTTTACATCACAGTTTGTTATGTTTCGTGGTGTGGGTTAGCCCAGTTTGTTTTTGTTGCCTTTTGTGGAGCCTGGGGTGTCGGCAGAGACCGCGTTTTTTTACAGTGTGTTCAGGGGACAGGCAGCTAGCGGATAGTGAGGAGATGTTTGCTGTAGATGTTTGATGATTTTTGCCTATGTGACAAAAAATGTTTTGGCCTAAAAAACGCGTGACATCGCTTAGAGCACCTTTAAGTCATAATTTAGCAAAAGTCAAATTTAAACAAGGGGAGAAAATGGCAAATATCCATTGATGGTGTAGGCCAGAGGTCTTCAATCCTGCTCCTGGAGGGCCGCTGTCCTGCAGAGATTAGTTCCAACCCTAATCAAACACACCTGAATCAGCTCATCAAGCTCTTGAATATACAAAGGCAGGTGTGCTGAAGCAGGTTGGAACTAAACTCTGCAGGACAGTGGCCCTCCAGGAGCAGGATTGAAGACCTCTGGTGTAGGCTAGCCAAACAACAAGAAAAACTAACGTCTGGCTTCAATTTTTCATTTTTGCATTGCATTGTATGGTCTGAAAACTGAATTGTGAATTGTTTCAGGGACCGACAGATATGCTGTGGTCCTGTTTTGAATTCCACACTGAAAGGATTTCCCCCAAATGAATGTAAAACACACTAATCGTGATAGCATGTTATCAGAATTAAGGCTAATAATGTTTTTTGTCAGTTTAGATTATGAAATACCTGCTGATAGAGCACTGTTCTTTTCAATTCTCAAATGGGCTTCCAAGTTGTGCCAACTTTTGAGTTTTGCTTGGAGTGATAATTATGGAAAGGGTGTGTAAAAAAAAACCTTGCATCACAATAAGTGTATTGTGATAGTCAAAACATTTGTAAACTAAACAGAATTTTATTAAGTTTAGTGACAGCATGTTACAATCAATGTTTACATGGTACAAATTGCAATGACGGCTACTGTTTTTATTATTGCTTGACACAAATTTCACGATTTCAATTGTTTTGATTTGATTCCGAACTTGATTCAATATCGATTCATTTGGATAAATATTAGGTAGAGTAGATATGCCTACAGGATCATTTTTCTCAAGAAAAAAAATATCTTACCTAATGCTGTAAACACAGAGAGCCCTGTCAGCTGGTATTATTATTAAAGGTTAAAAATAACAAATCAAATTAACCCTTTCATGCATGAATTATGATAACCTCAGTCAGGATTTTTCTTCCTATGTTTTTTTTTATTGCTCTTAGGCATGAAAAAGAAGATTTGACCTTTTTTTTTTTTTACACATATTTTTCAAAGAGATTTTCAGATGTCCACTTGAGTGGACAGCATGCGTTTATGGTTTAAACTGTATCTGGTTTAAACTGAGATACTGTATTAAACATAATACAACACAGCAATATTGTGTGTATTTAACAAACCAATAAATAAAATTGTATAAAATCATGTGAAAACTATGAAATATATACCAAAAATACAAATGCAAAATATTGCAAAGGCAATTGTACTTCATACAAGTTGAACTTCGAATGTCTTTGATATATTTGATATAACATGAGGATGTGATTCCATCAGGAATCTCTACAGCCTGTCAAGGTACAACTTTGGAAACCCGACTCAGATGCTCCCTCCAGTGTACCAGAGTATGTCAATTTACCCTATTAGCTGATAATTCTGATTATGTTCAAGATGGACACATTTCTAACATAGCCCTCCTCTGAGAAAACCTAGTGATCAGGTGTTTTCAATCTCATCTGAAATGAGCAGTGTTGGGGGTAACGCATTACAAGTAACATGCATAACGCAATCAGATTACTTTTTTGATGTTACGAGTAAAATAATATGTTACAAGTAACGTGCATTATGTAATCAGATTTTTTTTGTTACGAGTAAAGTAATGTAATACAAGTAACATGCATTATGTAATCAGATTACTTTTTGATCTAACAAGTAAAGTAATTCATTATAAGTAATGTGCATTATGTAATCAAATTACTTTTTGATGTTACGAGTAAAGAAACGCATTACAAGTAACGTGCATTACGAAATCAGATTACTTTTTGATCTAACAAGTAATGCATTACAAGCAACATGCATTGCATAAACAGATTACTTTTTGATCTAACAAGTAATGCATTACAAGCAACATGCATTGCATAAACAGATTACTTTTTGATCTAACAAGTAAAGTAATGCATTACAAGTAACGTGCATTACGTAATCAGATTACTTTTCTGATGAAATGAATAAAGTAATGCATTACAAATCACATACATTAGAAATCACATTAGGGATCGACACACAACTTGCAACCTGGTGGCAATGTATAGGATGATGCACCAGGATCCACGGTATAGATTGATGTGCAATTATTCCATCAAAACCTGTGCAAATTCAAGAAAATTGTTTTTTAATAGCTGTGCACTGTAGTGACCTCTATGCATGAAAGGGTTAAATATAATGTTATTATTATAATAACACCGTTATAATATTTTAATGATATAAGGAAAAATATAATAAATATGTAATATAGTGCACAGATTAAGCAAAATACTCCTCTCTAATTTTTCTTGCCAATTAACGTGCGATGGCCGTTAAATGGCTTTCCTGAGGTAAATGTAATGTTATGTGACATTGTTCTCCAACTGTTTTATTGGCCTCTTTCCGCAGTTGAAAAACACTGATTGATCATGTAGGCATATACATTTTGGTGAGTTGTAGGCTACTGTATCTTTCAACCAACCTATCTTTCAAACATAGCAAAGGATTAGTGCTGTAAACATTCTGGAAAGATGTCGCAATCACACACTGAAAGGATGAAATTGATACATTCGCGGAAATAAATGATGGAATTCCTTGAAGAGCCAAGGGCCATTTCTGCAGAACCGATCTGGAAACCTGTTGTCATTCCTGCAGAAGCACGAGATGTATAAACGCATATTTCTCATATTAAACAGAGAACCCTGTTTGACTTTTTGTAGCATTTTTAAGATCATTCTTTAAAATAAAATTATTCTTAAGATTTGTCTTAGGAACAATCTTAAGAAAACAGAACATCCTTAAGAAATGTTATTATTATTATTATTATTACAATCGCTAGGACCCAAGTGATCCAAAAGTCCTAACCAACTTTGAGCTTGGCACGGCAGCTCATTTCACATTCAAAAAGCAAACCGAAAACACTTCATTCATGTCTCAAATCAAGTCATTCTTCTAGAACAATCTAGCAAAGGTTTTTCACCATACCACACTTTATCAGTCATAAGCAAATGAGCTAAAAACACTAACAATAGGATTGCACATTTTCGTTTGTAACATTTAAGAAGACCAGTTTAATATAGCAAAAGTACAATTGCAGGGTATTTTTTTTTCACTAAGGACCTCTCTACTCTTTTGCATTCATGTTACATATTCCATGTTTACATTAAACTACAAATGTATTCTTAAAATGAAGATGATAATGAAATTGATGCTGAAGAAATTGTTAGGTCTTCAGCTACAATGGGACAATCTTTAGATGGGAATTTGTTGTTTTTTTAGATTTGGAAAACATTTCAATATATACACATACAGTATTACTGTAAAATGTAGCAAATCGCTGTCTTATTGAGTTTGTGTTATGTAGCCTAGGTTTTGAACTTTAAGTTTAACAGTCTAGCCCAGTGGTTCTCAAAGTGGGGTCCGCGAAATAATTTTAGAACCCTATGAACGGAATCGCGGAATCCAGTCAGACCATCGGGGAAATTCTTGGCAGAGCGCATCAGCTCTCTCTTTCTCTCCCCCCACAAACGCGCGCGCATATCCAGAGAGAAGAGTGAATCCGCGAATATACAGTAGCCTAGCCTAGTTGTAAAATCAAAGTTAAGAGGCTAGGTTTAAATTTTTCAGTTCTTTTTTTTATCCGTCAGTTCTGAGAACGTTTCAGCATTTAATTTGATACAAAAATAGGGGCGGTTCTAGGGTCAGTGGATATTGGGGGCTTTAGCCCAAACTAAAATTGGGTATTTTAATTTAAATTAATGAATTGATTATAAAAGCGATTTAAGGGAATAAAGAAAAAGAAAGGCTTATTGTAATAGTGAAATAATTACAGTTGTTAAATATTAAATCTTTATCTACTTACATTTTACCAGGCGTTCGTTCACTGTTAACATCCTTCTGTGAACGGTAAGCCCCGCATTCTTTAATCATTTTGACATTGATGAGCTAGACCGCTGAACTTTTTATCATCCAACAAACAGAGCGGTGCGTAATGGAGTGCATCAGAGCAGTATCAAGAATATCAAATACATTGCAGTGAATCTCTTATTTGCATCTTAAGGTTATTGTCAATAATAATGACAGGTTTGCGAAAAGTGTAGAACTGGGTGAGTTCGCCCAAAACACATCATCAGCACGCGACACGTTTAAATGCCTCTGATTGGCCGATGCGTTCAACAGACATGTCTGTGATTGGCTAAAATGCTCAACGCTGCAAAAGCACGTTGTAAGTACCTTTAATGCAAAGGTAAAAATATAAATAAAACTATAATATGCACTTTTCATGATTAGGTAATCACGCAGCTGTTCACATTTGTTTTTCTGATTAATTGTTTTGCACTATGAGAAAGACAAGGTAGCAAAATATTCGGGCCTACATAAATAATAACAATACAAAACTTTTATTCACTACAACCCGCCAAAATAAAAGTTTGGTTTAACTTAATTACTAGGATGTGTTCTGCAACAGTGTTAATTCTGTTATAATTAGTTGATTGTTCTGCCATTGATATAAGGTGCAATGAGTTCATTATTTTAAAGTTGATGCATGTAAAGTAACATTAGGCTACATAATTTAAATGTTATTTTAAATGGATGGTTCACCCAAAAAAAAATGAAAAGTGTGTCATCATTTGCTCACCCTCAAGTTGTTCCAAACCTGAATAAGTTTCTTTCTCCTGCTGAACACAAAAGAAGATATTTTGAAGAATGTGGGTAACCAAACAGTTTCTGGTACTTTTTTAAAAAAACATATGGGAGTCAATGGGGTCCATCAACTGTTTGGTTACTGACATTCTTCAAAATATCTTCTTTTGTGTTCAGCAGGAGAAAGAAACTTACAGGTTTGGAAAAACTTGAGGGTGAGTAAATGATGACAGAATTTTCATTTTGGGTGAACTATTATTTTAATGTAAAATGTTAATGTTTTAATTTTAATCTAGGGAATTTTAATGTTTGGTTTTATTAGAACAAGCTTGTGCTTGCTGTCTTGCTGTTGATTTTATGAAAGTTTTTTAAGATAAATTACTTAGTGTAAATGCTATTGAGTCCAAATGCAATTTGAATAAAATACCCACTGTTTACAAGTATATAAGCAGAGGTGGAAAGAGTAATAAAATATTCTACTCAAGTAAAAGTACTACTACTTCAATGAAATTTTACTTAAGTACAAGTAAAAGTACCGGTCTAAAAATCTACTCAAGTAAAAGTAAAAAGTAGCTCATTTAAAATTTACTCAGAGTAAAAGTTACTGAGTTACTTTTTTAACAGCGGGGGTGGGGTGGGGGACCCTCCCATGTAGGGTTGTAATGGTATGAGATTTTCACAGTATGGTAACGTCTCAGAAAATATCACAGTTTACAGTATTAATCAATTGTTAAATAAATAAACTGTATTATTAAATTATGGGTATTATTATTATTATTAGTTAAAATGACAGTTAAATTAATGAAAACAGGATTTTTTTTTGGTTGAACAAATGCTTTTATTACAACAAACTTGAAATAATTTGTTTGTTTATTAAAATTTCAATAAAACATGTCTAATCAATTAAATTCGATAATTGATAATGAATTAGATTAACAACTTATTTTTAACATTAATAATTTATTAATATGTTTAAGAATAATATTGTCCTATGAAATGTATTTTATTCAGAAAATTAATGTTTCTTTTTATGATTTAATCCAAATATATTATCAATAACGGTGGTAATCAAATGTAAATTTAAACTTGTGTCCTTTTATTTTTTGGGGAAGCGCTGCAAAAACAGATTTACTAAATTAAACCATGGACAAAAAAAATATTCCTTTAAATAATGTTTAAATAAAATTTATTATTATTGTTGTTATTATTATTATTTTGAGAAGTAGGCTACGTTCTATTGTATGCCTACAATATTAATATATAGGTCCTTCTCAAAAAATTAGCATATTGTGATAAAGTTCATTATTTTCCATAATGTAATGATAAAAATTAAACTTTCATATATTTTAGATTCATTGCACACCAACTGAAATATTTCAGGTCTTTTATTGTTTTAATACTGATGATTTTGGCATACAGCTCATGAAAACCCAAAATTCCTGTCTCAAAAAATTAGCATATCATGAAAAGGTTCTCTAAACGAGCTACTAACCTAATCATCTGAATCAACTAATTAACTCTAAACACCTGCAAAAGATTCCTGAGGCTTTTAAAAACTCCCAGCCTGTTTCATTACTCAAAACCGCAATCATGGGTAAGACTGCCGACCTGACTGCTGTCCAGAAGGCCATCATTGACACCCTCAAGCAAGAGGGTAAGACACAGAAAGAAATTTCTGAACAAATAGGCTGTTCCCAGAGTGCTGTATCAAGGCACCTCAGTGGGAAGTCTGTGGGAAGGAAAAAGTGTGGCAAAAAACGCTGCACAACGAGAAGAGGTGACCGGACCCTGAGGAAGATTGTGGAGAAGGACCGATTCCAGACCTTGGGGAACCTGCGGAAGCAGTGGACTGAGTCTGGAGTAGAAACATCCAGAGCCACCGTGCACAGGCGTGTGCAGGAAATGGGCTACAGGTGCCGCATTCCCCAGGTCAAGCCACTTTTGAACCAGAAACAGCGGCAGAAGCGCCTGACCTGGGCTACAGAGAAGCAGCACTGGACTGTTGCTCAGTTTTGCATGTCATTCGGAAATCAAGGTGCCAGAGTCTGAAGGAAGACTGGGGAGAAGGAAATGCCAAAATGCCTGAAGTCCAGTGTCAAGTACCCACAGTCAGTGATGGTCTGGGGTGCCATGTCAGCTGCTGGTGTTGGTCCACTGTGTTTTATCAAGGGCAGGGTCAATGCAGCTAGCCATCCGGAGATTTTGGAGCCTTCATGCTTCCATCTGCTGAAAAGCTTTATGGAGATGAAGATTACACTTTTCAGCACGACCTGGCACCTGCTCACAGTGCCAAAACCACTGGTAAATGGTTTACTGACCATGGTATTACTGTGCTCAATTGGCCTGCCAACTCTCCTGACCTGAACCCCACAGAGAATCTGTGGGATATTGTGAAGAGAAAGTTGAGAGACGCAAGACCCAACACTCTGGATGAGCTTAAGGCCGCTATCGAAGCATCCTGGGCCTCCATAACACCTCAGCACTGCCACAGGCTGATTGCCTCCATGCCACGCCGCATTGAAGCAGTCATTTCTGCAAAAGGATTCCCGACCAAGTATTGAGTGCATAACTGAACATAATTATTTGAAGGTTGACTTTTTTTTGTATTAAAAACACTTCTTTTATTGGTCGGATGAAATATTCTAATTTTTTGAGACAGGAATTTGGGGTTTTCATGAGCTGTATGCCAAAATCATCAGTATTAAAACAATAAAAGACCTGAAATATGTCAGTTGGTGTGCAATGAATCTAAAATATATGAAAGTTTAATTTTTATCATTACATTATGGAAAATAATTAACTTTATCACAATATGCTCATTTTTTGAGAAGGACCTGTATTTCTGTCATAATTTCTCCTTGTAAAACCGAACTTTTATTTTGACGGGTAGTAGTGAAGACCTGTTTCAAAGTGTATTTGACAATGGTTTTTCTCAAATAAAATTATGAAAATGATCATTAGGCGTTCTCTCAGAGCAGCTCTGGAAATGTTCATGTATTCATATCCTCAAATTGTTTGTGAGACGCTGAAAACACCATGAACGTCACGAGTACTTGAGTATGTAGTAGACAAACGCAGCTCAGCAGAACAAATAGGGTTATATATTTACATGCAGTATTTTTGTGCTTAGCTTAAATATTCACAGACCATGTCGCGATTGGATTTATTGCACAGTTCTACTTTCCATGTATTCATCCCTCCATTATTTTGCATTGTTTTACCTGACATCTGCATTATGTGAATTCCATTTTCATGACTGGATTCCGGGATACCCTTTGCATCAGGTAATCGTGACATACCTTTATCTGCAGGAGGGATGGTGTCCTATATCCTCTTTTTGCAGCCACTTTGCGTCCACATTTTTTGCAAATTGGATATCTATCCTCGATGACAACCACACTTTTTTTCTACTTTTCATACTGGCCATAATTCGCTTGGCGCTTCGCTTTCAGCTTCAGCTGGGTCTGCGTCACCTTTTTTGCGCGTTTGTTCTCCCGCCCTTCAATCAATTCAGTAGTTTCCGGAGTGTGTGATTTATTTTTCCCCCTTGTATTATTATTTTTTACTCAGTAACGGATATGATTTCAAATGTAGCGAAGTACAATACTTCAAAGAAAACGTACTTAAGTAAAAGTAAAAGTACAGATTTTAAAAACTACTTTAAAAAGTAGAAGTACACAAAAAAACTACTCAATTACGTAACGCGAGTAAATGTAAATCGTTACTTTCCACCTCTGTATATAAGTGGTATTAACATGATTTAAACTGACATGTGTTTCTGTTCTATAAAACAGGTCTTAAGTTTTTAGGGTGAAAAAGATTACAATGCAATTAATTCCAATGGCATTTAAGAGTACAAATAGTTTTAAGCATATTAATCACAGACAGTTATTGTTATGAGGGGGTCCTTGGAAATTTTTCTCCGCTCTAAGGGGTCCCTGGTCCCAAAAAGTTTGAGAACCCCTGGTCTAGCCAATTAATGTGCGATGGCCATTAAATAGCTTTCCTGAGGTAAATGTAATGTTATGTGACATTGTTCTCCAACTGTTTTATTGACCTCTTTCCGCAGTTGAAAAACACTGATTGATTATGTAGCTATACATTTCGGTAAGTTTTAGGCTACTGTATCTTTCAAACAACCTATTGTTCATTCATGTTTATTTACTATTAACTAGTAGCAAAGAGTAAGAGATGATCGGTTCACGTGCCGCTTGAACTGAGGCACTACAGCGATCTGTCACATCACATTTACAAGCGCCAAAACGTTATTTATTGTTTGAGTTTCGTAATAAATTGACAGAATCTGAGATCTGAGAATTTGTTTCATATCTAAAGTAGCCTAACCTGCGCTGTCTTGTTTGTCAATGTCAGTGACCTCTTTGCTTCGCGATTTTTCTCTGCGTGAGAAAATGGATGTGTGGCGTAAGAGCGTGTGAAAAGTGTGAGTGTGAGCCCTAAATGTATTGTGAATTCGACATTACAAAACCGATACCCATGTCACGATCACCAGCTGGTGTGCACAGGAAATCCAGCAAAGAGCACTCCTCCTCAGACCATTGTCATTCCACCTACATCTCTATACATAGCCTACCACATCTACATCTCCCATTTCCCATTGCCTGGGCTCATTATCAATGATTACATTCACCTCTTTCTCATTATCCTTGTATACCCATAAACCTGTTTTTAGTCATTTGCGAAGTCTTGTAGTTAGTTGTAGTAAGTGTCTGAGAGCTCTCTACTGTGTCATGGTTTTGATCTTCTACCTGCTTTCTTGGATTTTGTCGGTGTTTTCTGCCCCTGTTGTTTATTGTTTGGATTATCTGCCCTGTGTTTTGACCATTTTCCTGTTTTATGGATTACGATTCTGATTGCCCCAATAAAAGCTGCACTTGGATCCTCAGCCTTTGCCTCTCTGAGCAGTTTGTGACAACATGATTATAGAAAAATGCTTAAATATTGAGAAACATATTGGTAAAACTGGTTATAGGTCAATCTCTACTAAATAGTTTTATAATCATTTATATAAAAAAATCCTTAGGCCTATATGTGTTTTGTTGAGGAGACTTACCCTTTTCTTCAAGACGATAAAACAGTTGAACATTCTGGAAACATGTCGTAATCATACACTGGAAGGATGAAATTGATACATTCACGGAAATAGATGAACATGCCGATGGCCTTGAAGAGCCAAGGGCCGTTTCTGCAGAACAGATCTGGAAACCTGTTGCCCTTAATGAAAAGGCATGTGAACAGTTAAATGCTGATAAATTATTGTAGCATTTTTAAGATTATTCTTTAAAATAAAATTCTTCTTAAGATTTGTCTTAGGAACAATCTTAAGAAAACAGAACATCCTTAAGAAATGTTTCCAAAGATTTACCTTATATTATTATTATTATTTATTATTTTTATTATTACAATCGCTAGGACCCAAGTGATCCAAAAGTCCTAACCAACTTTGAGCTTGGCACGGCAGCTCATTTCACATTCAAAAAGCAAGCCGAAAACACTTCATTCATGTCTCAAATCAAGTCATTCTTCTAGAACAATCTAGCAAAGGTTTTTCACCATACCACACTTTATCAGTCATAAGCAAATGAGCTAAAAACACTAACAATAGGTAGCATTGCACATTTTCGCAACAACAACAACCGATTTACACATCCAATTTAGCAGACTTTAAGAAGACCAGTTTAATATACCAAAAGAATAATTGCAGGGTATTTTTATTAAGCACATAAATATGTAAATGTATTTGTAGTATACTTAGCACAAAATAAATGTATTTCAAATACATTTGAGTATATATTGAGTTTATATTTTTTCACTAAGGACCTCTCTACTCTTTTGCATTCATGTTACATTCTCCATGTTTACATTAAACTACAAATGTATTCTTAAGATGAAGATGATAATGAAATTGATGCTGAAGAAATTGTTAGGTCTTCAGCTACAATTGGAATCTTTGTATGGGAATTTCTTTTGTTTTTAGATTTGGAAAACATTTCATAAAGACATATATACAGTATTACTGTAAAATGTAGCAAATCTCTGTCTTATTGAGTTTGTGTTATGTAGGTTTTGAACTTTAAGTTTAACAGTTTTGAAAATAACATAAACCTACAATTTGGCCTGCAAGTACATAGTGTTGACGATTGTGTCTGAGAGAATTCATGTAATTTGAAAGATGAATGCATTTTTTACCAATGCAAAAAAAAAAAAAGGTTTCGCCCACACATAATGCTTTTGTGCTATTTGTGTGATGAGTTCTGGAAAAGTGACCCAATTAGTGAGAAATGTGTACAAGGTGCCAAGGAACATTGTAGTTAATTTTTGTATTTCAATGAAGGTGAAAAACCCCTTCAGGACGCCATTACGTGCTTTTTAAAAGGCTGTATCGCCACAGGTATAAGAGGCGTAACATGCAGACTTACTTAAAGCCACTGAGGAAACAGCGAATTAAAATCAACGTGTTCAGTAATATATCTGCTTAAAGATTGGTAAGAACATTTTATTTCACTAAAGATGTTTATGTTAATTATGTTTAGATATTAAATTATCGTTTAATTATGGGAAATATTACAACAGGAAAACATTTGATGCCTGGTTTTGTCTTTGTCAGACATAGCAGTATGTGTCAAATTAAATTAAATAAAATAATTATTAAGTTTTGTAATTGTAACACATCTTCAGTTACAAGAAAATTGCAATTACAATATTTTATTTACAAGTAATATTTATGGTTTATATTGTAAAGCACTATGTGACTCTCAATATAAATAAACTTTTAATATTACTTTAACTTTTAATATTACTTTACTTTATATATCTTAATTGGGAAATGCTCTTTCTATGGGGGAATTAAATTCAGGGGCATCTATTTGTTTCTTTGTGTTAATATCATAGGAAAATAATGTAGCTAAATGCAAAAAATTATTAATTTTAAGAGTGTCATAATAGAAAAATACTGTAGCTAGAGGATATAATAATCAGTTTGAATTTGATTTGAATTTTCTGATATCTGAGAGACAAACAGAAGTGTGATGTCAAATGTGTGTTGGAGTATATTATAGAATATACCTGTAAAAGGTCTTAAGAACTTTGTAAACTTTGTTTACCGGTATGTTAACATTAGCTTATTTGTATATTAGGTTTATTTAAACAAATGTTGCCATCTCTCATCTCTTCTTTCCTTATTGTTTTGTTTTTCTCAAAAAAAAAAAATTCCAGAAACATTATAACTAAAAACTAAAGCTTGTGATATTAATAAAGTTAACGTACATTAATTCAGTGACTTATTGCTTACGTTGCAGACTCACTGGACGCTTTCCAAGACTCAACTTTACAATAATTGACATCAAAATTATCATTAAAAAAATCTTTGATTCACTTGTATGTCAAATTTACATAACTGTTCCAGCAACTCAGTCCACAATAACAGACTCATCTACAACAGCCACAACATCTCTTGCTGAATCAAACTCCACAACACCAGAAGTGTACATAATGTCTCCTTTCACAACCAATGCACTGCTCGAGATCCACTGTTCAGAGACATTTATTCCTGAACTCAACGATTCATCCTCTCAGGCTTTCAAGGACAGGGCTAAGCATGTTAAGGACAATGTGAGTTTTAAACCCACTAAAGATTCAAGATTCACTATAACAACAGCGTACAGTACGTCAGGGAGACTCAAACTCAGCTGAACCCCTTAAACTTTACTTGATAGGCTACATCCTAAGATTTTTATACAAAACAAAGGCACATTCCTGTATTCACTGTTCTCTGATGTTGGTTAATGGTCACATGACACGCAGGTAATCAGATAATATATTTAAACATTTTATTTTCAATTAGTGTTTTATTTGATTGTAAAAATTGCCTTGGCGTAGTTTTTGTAACCAAGTCAAGTCAAGTCAAATATATTTATATAGCTCTTTTCACAATATAGATTGTATCAAAGCTGCTTCACAGTATCAATCAAAACAACTTAACAATGTTTGTTTATTACTGGAAAAAATACATCCAAGTTTGGTAGAGCTGATCAATGGTATGATTGGTTAATTAATTTGAATATCCCCAACTGAGCAAGCCAAAGGCAACAGTGGCAAGGAACCGAAAAACTCCATCCAGTGACCTAATGGTGTCCTAACACCCCATCAGATGACCCAATGGAGAAAAATAACCTTGGGAGAACCCAGGCTCAGTCGGGGGCCAGTTCTCCTCTGGCGTTTATGAACTAGAGGCCGAATTTACAGTAACTGTAAGATAAAAAATGTATATGAATGCCTGGCTAAATAGATGCGTCTTCAATCTAGTTTTAAACTAGAAGAGCGAGTCTGAGCTACGAACAATATCAGGAAGGCTATTCCAGAGCTTCGGAGCTAAATGTGAAAATCCTCTGCCTCCTTTGGTGGATCTGGATATCCTAGGAATGACCAGAAGCCTCGAATTTAGTGATCTTAAAGAGCGCGATGGATTGTAAGGCGATAGAAGATCCGTTAAATAGACTGGAGCTAAACCATTTAGAGCTTTATAAGTCAAAAGCAATACCTTGTATTTAATACAGAACTTTATAGGTAACCAATGAAGTGATGATAAAATCGGTGTTATATGATCATATTTTCTTGATCTAGTAAGAACTCTAGCGGCTGCATTTTGGACTAACTGTAGCTTGTTTATTGAAGATGCAGGACAACCAGCTAATAAAGCATTACAGTAATCTTGTCATGTTGCAACAGGAACGACGGGAAACAAATGCGAGTGAAACAGAAAGTTTATTAGATGAGTAGTGAAGCAGTACAGGCAGGTGGAATGGTGACACAGGGACTTCGGTGGTCAGGATCCGATGAAGACGTGAAGAGTGCGGTGACGGTGAATCGGCAGACGGAAACCCAGTGATGACGACGAAGATCAGGAACAGGAACATAAGGCAGGACGAGATACCGGAACACGAACGACATCAAACAACGATCTGACAAAGATGATAGAACAGCGGTAAGTATAAATAGAGTGGTGGGATTGATTACAGCTGGTGAAGTGGATGAGGATCAGCTGAAGTGGATCAGGTGATGTCATACACTCACGCCCACTACACACGTGCATTCAAACCACAACATAAACACGAGACTAAAAGGAACAGAGAATGTGTCTACCGTGACAGTACCCCTCCTCCTAAGAACGCCTCCTGGCGTTCCCAGACTCCTTACCCTGTCGATTGTAATCATCGATGAGGGAGTGATCCAGTATGTCTCTAGCCGGCACCCAACTTCTCTCCTCCGGACCGTAACCCTCCCAGTCCACCAAGTACTGAAATCCGCGTCCTCTCCGCCTAGAGTTCAGTATACGGTTAACCGAATACGTGGTCTCCCCATCTACGAGTCGCGGTGGAGGAGGAACCGGGACAGGCAGATTAATATGGGAATGAAACACGGGTTTAATTTTAGATACATGGAAGGCGGAATGGATCCTCCTGTACGCGGGAGGTAATTTGAGGCGGACTGCCACCGGACTAATGATCTTGGTGACAGTAAACAGGCCAATAAATTTGGGAGCAAGTTTATTAGATACGGAGCGAAGAGGAATGTTCTTGGTAGAAAGCCACACTTTTTGACCGACGACGTATACGGGAGGCTTCGACCTGTGGCGATCGGCCTTAGCCTTAGTGCGCGCCCCCACCTGGAGTAGAGTCTCACGGGCTCTAGTCCAGGTGCGGTGACACCTCTGAACAAAGGCGTGAGCGGAGGGGACCGCAACCTCGGATTCCAGACTGGGAAAAATTGGTGGCTGGTAACCTACACTACACTCAAACGGAGATAGGCCCGTGCCCGACACTGGCAACGTGTTATGGGCGTACTCCACCATGGAGAGTTGCTGACTCCAAGAGGAAGGATTCTTGGAAACCAAACATCGCAACATTCTCTCCAAATCCTGGTTGGCTCTCTCGGTCTGACCATTGCTCTGGGGATGAAACCCTGAGGACAGACTCACAGTCGCTCCCAGTAATCTGCAAAACTCTCGCCAAAATTTGGACACGAACTGGGGTCCCCTGTCGGAAACCACGTCAATCGGAAGGCCATGTAAACGAAAAACGTGATCTACGACAGTAACCGCTGTCTCCTTAGCTGAGGGTAATTTGGGTAAGGGAACAAAATGGGCTGCCTTCGAGAATCGGTCCACTACAGTCAAAACGACTGTGTTACCCTGAGAGGGCGGGAGGGCGGGGATAAAATCTAGAGCGATGTGGGACCAGGGTCTCGAAGTAACCGACAGCGGCTGAAGTAACCCGTCTGGGGGTCGATTGGAAGTCTTACCAGTGGCACAAACCGAACAAGCCAAAACAAAATCGTGAATGTCACGAGCCATGAGTGGCCACCAAAATCGTTGCTTGACTAAAAAACTAGTGCGATTAACCCCTGGATGACAAGCCACGTTGGAGTTATGACCCCACTGGATAACGTCGGACCGTAATCCCTCCGGCACAAACAAACGATTCGGTGGGCAACCGGGCGGAGGCGTTACCCCTTCTAAGGCCTTCTTGACCCTCGATTCGACCTCCCATGTGAGTGTGGAAACGAATAGCGTTTCGGGCAAAATATACTCGGGAGTAGACTAGTTGGCTGAAATTGCGAATAAAACACCGGTAAAAATTGGCGAATCCCAGAAACCTCTGCAGGGCCTTGCGGGAATCTGGGCTTGGCCAATCCACCACAGCCTTGATCTTCTCAGGGTCCATCCGCACTCCCTCAGACGAGACAATGTACCCTAGAAACGGGACCGACTGTGCGTGAAAATCGCATTTCTCCGCCTTGACAAAAAGCCCATTCTCTAGCAACCTCTGAAGCACTCGTCTGACGTGTTGCACGTGTTCCTGGAGAGAAGAAGAAAAAATCAATATGTCATCCAGGTAGACATATATGAACTGATCGATCATATCTCGCAACACGTCATTGACCAGTGCCTGGAAAACTGCTGGGGAGTTGGACATCCCGAACGACATGACCAAGTATTCAAAATGCCCCCTGGGGGTGTTAAACGCAGTTTTCCATTCATCCCCCTCCCTAATGCGAACCAAATGATAAGCGTTACGTAAATCCAATTTTGTGAAGATGGACGCTCCCTGCAACCTCTCGAAGGCTGAAGACATCAACGGCAAAGGATAAGTATTCTTTACCGTGATGTTATTCAGCCCTCGGTAATCAATGCAAGGTCGCAGAGAACCGTCCTTCTTCCCCACAAAAAAGAATCCCGCCCCCGCTGGAGAAGAGGAAGGGTGAATGAACCTGGTAGCTAGAGAATCAGAAATATATTTCTCCATAGCCTCCCTTTCAGGAATAGAAAGTGAATATAACTTGCCTTTAGGCGGAGACTTACCTGGCAGTAAATCTATAGCACAGTCATAGGGACGATGCGGAGGGAGAGAAGCAGCACGAGACTTACTGAACACCTCCTTCAGGTCCAGGTACTCCGCGGGCACAAATCCCCTGCTTCCTCCTGAAACACAGAAACAGGAACAGACGAACAGGCAGACACAAGACAAGACTTATGACATTCCTTGCTCCACTCCAGTACTGATTTATGGTGCCAGTCCACTCGGGGGTTGTGATGGATGAGCCAGGGATGTCCGAGGACGATGGGTGCGAGAGGAGAGTCCATGATGTAAAATGAAATGGTTTCAGAGTGGTTGCCGGAAGTGATGAGTGTAATGTCCTCAGTGCAAAGGGAAATGGTAGGAAGTTCTTGTCCGTTGAGTGCATGAACAGCAATTCTGTGAGTGAGGGGTCTGAGGGGAATCTGAATTTTCTGTGCAAACGTGTGGTCCATAAAATTACCTTCAGCCCCAGAGTCCAGAAGTGCAAAGCAGTCGTGTTGTTGGACCGACCACCTTAGTCTTACCGGAAGGAGTGTGGAGGTTGATGTAATCGCTGGTGAGGTCTTTCTAGCGGAGATCCCACCCGATAGTAGCCTCAATTTTAGTATCGGGCTTGGCCTTTTACCGGGCAGCCGTATGCAAAATGTCCCGCGCCTCCACAATACAGGCAAAGGCCCTGGGACCTCCGCCTCTCCCTCTCCTCCCGGGAAAGCCGAGCTCGACCCACCTGCATGGGCTCGGGATCGTAGACAGGGCTGACCACGTCCCTGCCGCTGGATCGGAGAGGGTCGGTTCCTGCGAAGGTACGGGTGGACGGGACTCGGCGCTCGACCCTAGACAGCCGAGCGTCCACCCGCAGAGCCAACTCAACCAACCCGTTGAGAGTGGTGGGTAGATCCAGGGCATAGATCTCCCTCTGGACGTGGTCAGCCAGCCCATGCAGGAACATATCCTCCCAGAGACAGCCCTATCGAATACCGTCTTTATCTCGGCGGCGAGGGTCTGGAACGAGGCGCAGCATGGGTGTTGATTCTCCCACACCGCCGTTCCCCAAAGCGCAGCCTTCCCAGTCAGCAGGGTGAGTACGAACGCCACCTTCGCTTGTTCCGTGTCGAACGTGCGAGGCTGTAGAGCAAAGTGCATGGTACAACGAGTCAGGAACGCTCTACAGAAGGCGGGCTCACCAGCATAATGTTCAGGTACCGGAAGGCGGGGCTCTGACTGGGAGGGTCTCTCTGGTGGTGTGGGAGGAACGGCCGGTGTGGGTGGCGCAGCGGGACCTTGTAGGCGTTGGATCTGCTGGGTGAGCTCGGACACCTGCGTCACCAAAGCCTGTACTGCGCGGCCCGTGTCGCCGATCTCCCTCTGCTGTGAATCCATCCTCCTGATACTGTGGTGAATGAAGTCCTCCAACGATCTCTGTGATGCACTCGCTGCTTCCCTTTCCTGGTCAGATCGTTCTGTCATGTTGCAACAGGAACGACGGGAAACAAATGCGAGTGAAACAGAAAGTTTATTAGATGAGTAGTGAAGCAGTACAGGCAGGTGGAATGGTGACACAGGGACTTCGGTGGTCAGGATCCGATGAAGACGTGAAGAGTGCGGTGACGGTGAATCGGCAGACGGAAACCCAGTGATGACGACGAAGATCAGGAACAGGAACATAAGGCAGGACGAGACACCGGAACACCAACACGAACGACATCAAACAACGATCTGACAAAGATGATAGAACAGCGGTAAGTATAAATAGAGTGGTGGGATTGATTACAGCTGGTGAAGTGGATCAGGATCAGCTGAAGTGGATCAGGTGATGTCATACACTCACGCCCACTACACACGTGCATCCAAACCACAACATAAACACGAGACTAAAAGGAACAGAGAATGTGTCTACCGTGACAAATCTAGTCTCGAGGTCATGAATGCATGAACTAACTTTTCTGCATCAGAGACTGATAGCATATTACGTAGCTTAGCAATGTTTCTAAGGTGGAAAAAGGCAGTTTTTGTAACATATGAAATATGCTTTTCAAAAGACAGGTTGTGGTCTAATGTAACACCCGGGTCTTTTACTGTAGAGGATAAAGTAACAGGGCATCCTACTATGTTAAAGTCGTGCTGTGAAAGGTTTTGTGGACGTTTTTTAGAACCGATAAGTATTACCTCTGTCTTGTCTGGATTTAATAAAAGAAAATTACGCGTCATCCAATCTTTTATATCTTTAACACAATCTGTCAATTTGGATAATTTAGCGTATTCATCTTGCCGTGATGAAATATATATTTGAGTGTCATCAGCATAACAATGGAAACTAATTCCACGTTTCCTTAGAATATTACCAAGTGGCAGCATATATATTGAGAATAATAAAGGGCCTAACACAGATCCCTGCGGCACTCCATAGTTTGCCGAAGTTATAATCGATTTTACTCCATTTAAGTAGACGAAATGGTAGCGGTCAGATAAGTATGACCTGAACCAGCTTAATGCTTGTCCTTGAACACCAGTGTAATTTTGTAGTCGATCTAAGAGTATTGTGTGATCTATAGTATCGAACGCAGCACTAAGATCAAGTAAAACTAGTACTGAGATACAGCCTTGGTCCGAAGCTAAAAGTAAATCATTTGTGATTCTAACAAGCGCAGTTTCAGTGCTATGATGTGGCCTGAATCCAGACTGAAACTTTTCATAGATGTCGTTTTCTTGCAAGAAAGAGCCGAGTTGAGCGGACACAACTTTTTCTAGTATTTTTGACATAAATGGAAGATTCGAAATGGGTCTGTAATTTGCTAGGTTATTTGGATCTAATTGTGGTTTCTTAATAAGAGGTTTTATAACTGCCAGCTTGAACGTTCTTGAAACATGACCTAAAGATAAAGATGAGTTAATAATATTGAGAAGAGGCTCTTCCACTATAGTCAAGTCAAGTCAAGTCAAATATATTTATATAGCGCTTTTCACAATACAGATTGTATCAAAGCTGCTTCACAGTATCAATCAAAACAACTTAATGTTTGTTTATTACTGGAAAAAAGACATCCAAGTTTGGTAGAGCTGATCAATGGTATGATTGGTTAATTAATTTGAATATCCCCAACTGAGCAAGCCTAAGGCAACAGTGGCAAGGAACCGAAAAACTCCATCCAGTGACCTAATGGTGTCCTAACACCCCATCAGATGACCCAATGGAGAAAAAAAAACCTTGGGAGAACCCAGGCTCAGTCGGGGGCCAGTTCTCCTCTGGCGTTTATGAACTAGAGGCCGAATTTACAGTAACTGTAAGATAAAAAATTTATATGAATGCCTGGCTAAATAGATGCGTCTTCAGTCTAGTTTTAAACTGGGAGAGCGAGTCTGAGCAACAAACAATATCAGGAAGGCTATTCCAGAGCTTCGGAGCTAAATGTGAAAATGCTCTGCCTCCTTTGGTGGATCTGGATATCCTAGGAATGACCAGAAACCTCGAATCTAGTGATCTTAAAGAGCGCGATGGATTGTAAGGCGATAGAAGATCCGTTAAATAGACTGGAGCTAAACCATTTAGAGCTTTATAGGTCAAAAGCAATACCTTGTAATTAATACGGAACTTTATAGGTAACCAATGAAGTGATGATAAAATCGGTGTTATATGATCATATTTTCTTGATCTAGTAAGAACTCTAGCGGCTGCATTTTGGACTAACTGTAGCTTGTTTATTGAAGATGCAGGACAACCAGCTAATAAAGCATTACAGTAATCTAGTCTCGAGGTCATGAATGCATGAACTAACTTTTCTGCATCAGAGACTGATAGCATATTACGTAGCTTAGCAATGTTTCTAAGGTGGAAAAAGGCTGTTTTTGTAACATATGAAATATGCTTTTCAAAAGACAGGTTGCAGTCTAATGTAACACCCAGGTCTTTTACTGTAGCGGATAGAGTAAAAGGGCATCCTACTATGTTAAAGTCGTGCTGTGAAAGGTTTTGTGGATGGTTTTTAGAACCGATAAGTATTACCTCTGTCTTGTCTGGATTTAATAAAAGAAAATTATGCGTCATCCAATCTTTTATATCTTTAACACAATCTGTCAATTTGGATAATTTAGCGTATTCATCTGGCCGTGAGGAAATATATATTTGAGTGTCATCAGCATAACAATGGAAACTAATTCCATGTTTCCTTAGAATATTACCAAGTGGCAGCATATATATTGAGAATAATAAAGGGCCTAACACAGATCCCTGCGGCACTCCATAGTTTGCCGAAGTTATAATCGATTTTTCTCCATTTAAGTAGACGAAATGGTAGCGGTCAGATAAGTATGACCTGAACCAGCTTAATGCTTGTCCTTGAACACCAGTGTAATTTTGTAGTCGATCTAAGAGTATTGTGTGATCTATAGTATCGAACGCAGCACTAAGATCAAGTAAAACTAGTACTGAGATACAGCCTTGGTCCGAAGCTAATAGTAAATCATTTGTGATTCTAACAAGCGCAGTTTCAGTGCTATGATGTGGCCTGAATCCAGACTGAAACTTTTCATAGATGTCGTTTTCTTGCAAGAAAGAGCCGAGTTGAGCGGACACTACTTTTTCTAATATTTTTGACATAAATGGAAGATTCGAAATGGGTCTGTAATTTGCTAGGTTATTTGGATCTAATTGTGGTTTCTTAATAAGAGGTTTTATAACTGCCAGCTTGAACGTTCTTGGAACATGACCTAAAGATAAAGATGAGTTAATAATATTGAGAAGAGGCTCTTCCACTACAGGTAACACTTCTTTCAGTAGTTCAGTTGGTATAGGATCTAATAAACATGTTGTTGTTTTAGATGAAGTGATAAGTTTATTTAACTCTTTTTGTTCTATGGTTGTAAAGCATTGTAATTGTTCTTGCGGGGTGATAATTGCGGCCGAATTATAAGGCGCGAGCAAAGATCGAACGTTTACGATTTTGATTCTGATGCTTTCAATTTTCTCGGTGAAGAAGTTCATGAAATCATTACTACTAAACTGTAACGAGGTATTTTGTTCAGACGACGTCTGTTTATTTGTTAGTCTAGCCACGGTATTAAATAAAAACCTTGGATTATTTCGGTTGTTTTCTATTAATTTGCTGAGGTGCTCAGCCCTGGCCGTTTTAAGTGCCTTTTTATAAAGTGACATACTGTCTTTCCACGCGATTCTAAAGACCTCTAAATTAGTTTTTTTCCATTTACGCTCTAAATTACGGATTTCTCTCTTTAAAACATACGTAGTATTATTGTACCATGGTGCTATACTTTTTTCTCTGACCTTTTTTAATCTAATGGGTGCAACAATATCCAATGTTCTAGAGAGAATGGTGCTCATAGTGCTAGTTAGTTCGTCTAATTCATCTGTTTGTTTGGGTTCAGACAGCAGCTGAGACAGATCAGATAAGCTATTTGAGAAATGATCTATGGTGGATGGACGAATTGTTCTACCTGGTCGATAACGTGGCGCAGCATGACATATTACAGCAGTGCGTAATATGCAAGTTACCAAGTAGTGGTCAGTGACATCATCACTTTGTGGAACAATATCTATATCGGTTGGATTGGTTCCATATGATATAATTAAATCGAGTGTATGATTAAGACGATGAGTTGGTCCGGTGACGTTTTGCTTGACCCCGAAGGAGTTTAATAAATCTGTAAACGCAGCCCCTAACGCATCATTTAAATTATCTACGTGTATGTTAAAATCTCCAACAATTAATGCTTTATCGACGTTGACCAAAAGATCTGATAGAAAGTCAGCAAACTCTTTTAGGAAATTGGCGTAAGGCCCTGGAGGTCTATATACGGTAGCCAATGCTAGAGATAATAGGGATTTTTTTCTTACATCTAAGAGCGTAACATTTAGCACAAGTACTTCAAACGAATTAAACCTATGACGAGTTTTCTTAGTAACATTCAGGATATCTCTGTAGATTGTTGCAACACCGCCGCCACGACCGATCAGACGGGGCTCATGCTTATAACAGTATCCTGGCGGAGTAGACTCATTTAGACCGAAATAATCATTTGGTTTAAGCCAGGTTTCAGTAAGGCACAGAACATCGAAATTATTATCTGTGACCATTTCATTTACAATAACCGCCTTAGGTGTGAGCGATCTAATGTTTAGAAGACCTAGCTTTAGAAATTGTTTTTGTTCACTAATAGCGAGATTTTTTGTTTTAATAACAATTAGATTTTTTCTAGATCCTGCAGTAGATTTATTATTTGATCTTAGTAAACGAGGAATAGACACAGTTTCTATGCAATGTTCTACACTAGTATTAATATCAATTAAATTGGTGCAGTAGAGACTGTGATTTGGATTTTTGGTTACTAGTCAAATGGTATTTAACATCTTGGAGATGTTATCCGACAGAAGATCTGCCCCGATTCTACTTGGGTGTAAGCCATCAGCGCGGAAGAGCCTTGGTCGCTCCCAAAACAGATTCCAATTATTTACAAAAATCAATTTCTGCTCATTGCACCATGACAATAACCATTCATTTAGAGCGAATAATCTACTGAACTTTTCATGCCCTCGTCGGTACGTAGGAAGCGGTCCAGACACAATAATCGATGTTTCAGGCGATGTGCTGCGTATCGTATCGATAAGGCTCCTGAAGTCTTTCTTCAGAACCTCCGTCTGTCGCAACCTAGTGTCGTTAGCTCCCGCATGCAGCACAACAGCTCCGACGCGCTCGTCACCGTTCAAGATCTCAGTTACCCGCGCAGTGATATCGAGAACACGAGCACCAGGAAAGCAGTGACTGTGCACCTTACTTTTACCTAACGTAGCATGGACGTGTCGGACGGTGGAATCGCCGATGATCACAGCATCGCGTTCCGTTTCGCGAAGATAGGTAACACTTCTTTCAGTAGTTCAGTTGGTATAGGATCTAATAAACATGTTGTTGATTTAGATGAAGTGATAAGTTTAACTCTTTTTGTTCTATGGTTGAAAAGCATTGTAATTGTTTTTTTAAATATTTTATATTTTTATATTTTGTTTAATAAATCTGTAAACGCAGCCCCTAAAGCATCATTTAAATTATCTACGCGTATGTTAAAATCTCCAACAATTAATGCTTTATCGACGTTGACCAAAAGATCTGATAGAAAGTCAGCAAACTCTTTTAGGAAATTGGCGTAAGGCCCTGGAGGTCTATATACGGTAGCCAATGCTAGAGATAATAGGGATTTTTTTCTTACATCTAAGAGCGTAACATTTAGCACAAGCACTTCAAACGAATTAAACCTATGACGAGTTTTCTGAGTAACATTAAGGATATCTCTGTAGATTGTTGCAACACCGCCGCCACGACCGATCGGACGGGGCTCATGCTTATAACAGTATCCTGGCGGAGTAGACTCATTTAGACCGAAATAATAATTTGGTTTAAGCCAGGTTTCAGTAAGGCACAGAACATCGAAATTATTATCTGTGACCATTTCATTTACAATAACTGCCTTAGGTGTGAGCGATCTAATGTTTAGAAGACCTAGCTTTAGAAATTGTTTTTGTTCACTAATAGCGAGATTTTTTGTTTTAATAACAATTAGATTTTTTCTAGATCCCGCAGTAGATTTATTATTTGATCTTAGTAAACGAGGAATAGACAGAGTTTCTATGCAATGTTCTACACTAGTATTAATATCAATTAAATTGGTGCAGTAGAGACTGTGATTTGGATTTTTGGTTACTTGTCAAATGGTATTTAACCAGACATTAAAGTGAACTTAAACCTCTCTTTAATTGTTTCGTGTTCAAATTACAGTTCAAATTACATGTATGGCGTTTCAGGAGCACAATCAAACTGAATAACAATAATAATGATAATAATTGCACTGCAAAATAAACACATCTTAAATAGTGATATTAAAATAAAAAAATATTAAAAAAATATCTTACGTAATAAATTAACTAACTAATACAGTATTTCACTAATATCTTCTAACATTTCAAATCCTCAAGCTTTTATGTTTGCAGTGCATTTGACTGGTGAAATGCTGTAAACTTCTGTCCTCAAAAATTTGAGAAATTGCACATTGCCTTCCTCAAATACATGTTAAACTCATACAGAGAGTTTGTCAGAAGCAGAATTTGTGACTTAAGACCCTGGAAACAGCAACAGCCTTTTATTTTATATATCGCGATTTCAGTTTGATTTTGATTCATTGTACAGTTCTTTATTTATTTATTTCGCATTTGAAGCTTTTCATCAACTTACGAGCCAAATCATATAAATTACAGGTGTTTATTGTAACTGTCTGTAATGTGTTACAGCTTGAGACAATCTACAAATTAAAGTATCCTTCTTTCATAAGAGCTCACGTCTTAGGCTTCAGGTAAATATGTAATATTTAATGAATATGTGTGTGTGTGTGTGTGTGTGTGTGTGTGTGTGTGTGTGTGTGTGTGTGTGTGTGTGTGTGTGTGTGTGTGTGTGTGTGTGTGTGTGTGTGTGTGTGTGTGTGTGTGTGTGTGTGTGTATGTGTGTGTGTGTGTGTGTGTGTGTGTGTGTGTGTGTGTGTGTGTCCCACATGAAACTGGGAGAAAGCAAGTGATTGGAGTAAACTGGTTATACTGTGGCCAAATTGGCAAACTATGAAGGAACACAGTATAATACTGGTTCTGAAAATTTCATTCCAGACCTGGGTCAATCATTACCACATTACATCTCACTTTCAACTGTACAGAGGATGTGCTATCATCTAACGAGATTGCAAATACATTATTGATTGATCAGATGCCTGTCATTGCCCTAAAGATAAGTTCTTATTCTGTCACAATTAATAACTCAGGTAGGTCTAATAAAACTGAAGAAAAAAGAAAAGAAAAAAAATCTTGTTTTATATGTGTTTAGTCTTGCATGAAAAAAGGACAAATAAACATATCTGACCTGGAAATAAGTTAAACATGATGCAATGACTTTTCTTTGTCTGTGTTGGCATGAGCTTCGATCTAACCTGGTAATCTTTTTCTAATATCAGCAGTTTTAGTCTCTCTAGTTGAACTACGAACTCTTCCTAGATCACCCACCACTAGTGCATTCACTTCAACAGTATCTGAAACAACAATGCCTGTTTTTCGCGAACCCACTTCAGACTTTCTTGGTACAACTGAATCAACTGAACCAACTCTTGCTGAGCCATCCACTAGCACATTTACTCCAACAGCATTTACAGCAATATTGCCTACTTCAGCCACTCCTTCTCCATCTGCTTTTCATGCAACTCAATCATTCACAGCACCAACACCAACCACAACATCCACAACTAGTGCAACACTTCCCACAACAGCATCACAAACAACAGCTTCTACCTTGATATCAGCCGGTTCCTTTTCACCAGCTTCTGCAAGTTCAACGCTTAGTGAAGTCCAAACATCCACAACACTTACAACAATATCCTCAACAGCCACATCAACTCTTGCTGCATCATCCACCACTAACACTGGAGTCACCACAACCACCACAACTGGACCCATTACAACCACCACAACTGGACCCATTACAACCACCACAACTGAACCCATTACAACCATCACAACTGGACCCATTACAACCACCACAACTGAACCCATTACAACCATCACAACTGGACCCATTACAACCACCACAACTGGACTCATTACAACCACCACAACTGGACTCATTACAACCACCACAACTGGACCCATTACAACCACCACAACTAAAGTGCCTACAACCACCAGAACTGGACTCATTACAACCACCACAACTGGACCCATTACAACCACCACAACTAAAGTGCCCACAACCACTGCAAAAATAGTACCTGAGATACGAACCGATCTGGAGTTTCACTCTTTTGACACATTTACAGATGCAATCAACAACTTAGAGTCTCAGGAGTTCAAGAATAGGTCTAAGCTTGTGAAGGATCTGGTGAGTTGAAGCTACAGCCTCTCTGATGATAAATGTCTTGATTTTAAACCTGTAGCTACAGTTTTTTTAATAACACACTTCTCAATACTTAGGTTACTTTTTCAAAACTCTTCACACATTGAGCACAACAGTAGTTTATGTGGGCTAAACTGTGGATCATTTATCATTGATCATTAATCATATATTTTAGAATATATTCATTATTTTCTCACTCAGACACAAACAGCAGCAAAACTCTGTGAAACTTAGGAATAATTTTGTACTGTAATACAAACATGGACCATGCAACATAAACTGCAGTGAATTCTGAACAGTAGAGTCATTCTTGTTTTGTAGAGACATTTTACAAAAGTAAACATTATGCTAGCTGCCGTTGTGCTTTTAGGTTTTTGTTTTATGACAAACAAAGTGTGTTTGTTGTATGAAATCCATAGTGTTCTGGAAGAATGAGTTGATTTGAGACACTGACATGATTTTAGTGCATTTTGAATGTGAAATTAATTGCTGTGCCAAGATGAAAGTCGGTTAGGAGAACTGTGTGAAGAGTTTTGAAAAAGTAATAAGTCTTGAGAAATGTGTCCTAGCAATTGTAAAACACTAACAGAGGAGAAAATGACTAACACTTTAACTTTGTATATTCCTTATTGTTTGTTATTTGTTCCAGCTTGAAGCTGTCTACAAACCCAAGTATGTTAACTTTCTTGGAGTGATTGTCCAAGGATTCAGGTAATACAGCATATTGCAATCGTGTGTGCGTGTGTGTGTGTGTGTGTGTGTGTGTGTGTGTGTGTGTGTGTGTGTGTGTGTGTGTGTGTGTGTGTGTGTGTGTGTGTGTGTGTGTGTGTGTGTGTGTTGAGCATAAACATTGAACTTTTAATAATATGTGCTTGCGAAATGGATTCCCCTATAACATTTTTGATATATTCCAGACCAGGGTCAATCATCACAATAACACAACTAGTTTTCAGCTTCAGCCAGTCTTTACCATCCAGAAAAGAGATTGCAGACACCCTTTTGACAGCAGCAGAAACAGGAAATGTCAATGCATTGAACATCATTTCTCAGACCATTTCTATCAATGGTTCCAGTAAGCATTATTACTCAATAGACATTCTTCTGTAATGTTATTAACCCTGACCTGAATGAAGCAAAAAATGTATGTTTGATATTTTCCAGCTAATTTGCTAATCTTTATATTACAGCTTTTGCTACGACGGCTGCTCCGTCTACAGCGGCTGCAGCTTCAAGTGCATCGAAGATTGAATCGCATCTACAAGCAACAGGCCTCATTATTATGAGAAAAATATTAATACTTTTCTTGTGGATCCTTTAATCATATATCAACCAAACGTGAGAGTTCAGCAAGGCATGCTGTAACATATTAAACAGCATATATATTATCTTATATGTAATATTTGCAATTATAGCACACTCTTGATATAGGTTAATTTAAAGATAAGTTTGATTTTGCACTATTCCTCAAGAAATAATTCTTAAAATGCATATATTCATTTAAAAGTAGGTTTTTTAAAAAAGGGAATGAATTTCTATTTTCATGCTGTCTTCTGGGAGGGAAAATAGGGCATTTTCTGCATGTAATTCCTAATGTTTTTATAATTACTTTCAAATTTAAACATTGTAAAAGTTCGCTCAGCTGTTTTAAGGATAAAAACAGTTTTTTTATCATTTAATTATAATCAAATAAACATGAGTTTATATGGGCCAAAATATGTTGCTTTCATGAAAAGACACGCTTCACAAATCCCTTAAATGCTAGACATTGCGTCAGCAACTCAGTTTACAGTTTTAATTCATTCTTTCAGAGATATGTAAGCTGAGAACTGGTATTTTTGTGAATAAGGGTTGATGAGGGTTGACAATGAAAACTATCTGTGATGACAGAGGTGAGCTACTCACTCAACACATGCTTCAAGCTGTCAATGATCATTCTTCTGGGATTTCAGCGGATCAAGCCACAGAAGGAGCTGTCAATCAAGTGGTTTGAGTGTGAGAATGTGAAAATAGAAAAATAGACACTCTGCTACTCAAATGTTAAAATCACCCATGGCTATTCTGAATGGTATGACCCTTGACATTGACACTGCTGATACAAGGCTCACAGTTGTTGTTGTTTTTTTGACTGACAGACAGCTAACATCACAGAGGGTCTGTATTAATGTTAACATTAAATATAGATGTTAGAAATAATAATAATAATGATGATAAAAAAATAGAGTTAATCCCTTGGCCTGCTGATCATTGCTGCATTTAGTCCAGAGTAGGCTAATTCAGCCAACACTCTCTTATATGTGAAATATGTAGACAATATTAGGCTACAGTCATTCTAGTAGTATTAGGAAGATTATTGAATTGTTTTAACTGTAATACAATGTGGCAATGTTAAGAGCAAAGCAGACTGATTCTTTAGCTTGCTTGTGCGTCGCGATAGAGAAGTTTTCACACTCCGCATCTTTATAAATAAAGATAAGTTTTGCAACCTGAACCATTACCTTACCACTCAATATACAATAACGAGTATCTCTGTCACATATTAAAACATATTAAAATCTCAACTTGATATGTTGTGTCCATCATCTTCTGCTTTTTTCTTTTGCGTCACATGATTCGTGTTTAAAGATCTTATATACAATCAATTTAGAGAATTTATAATTTTTAGGGAGGTTAACATAGTAGCTTACCTATAGTAGGCTACCTGTTAAATACACTATTTAAAATCATTTTTGCAATTTTACACTATATTTAAATTCATTTTTGCAATTACAGACAAAACCCGAGGTATATTGTAAGCATGACGAGAGAAAATGGTGTTGCGCTTGTTGTCATGGTTCACGATTCTTAAGAATACATTCCTCTTAACATTACATTCCTCATGTTTTTAGCATTATTTTCGGAAAAAAAGATTAAGAATATTTTGTATTCACCACAACATTGCGTGAATGTTCTTATATTTTTCCATAAGATTGTTCTTAAGACAAAAAAATTCTAAAAAAGAATTTTCTTAAAATATAAAATAATCGTAAATTCTATAATTTTTTATGTATAATTGTTACGATTATTTTTTGTGTGAATCTGACCCCTGTTCTCCCACTGCTCCAAACACTGGACTAAGGGCGTCCTCTAGTGGAACACAATAGATACGACCTACAGTGCCATTTCAACACACACACACACACACACACACACACACACACACACACACACACACACACACACACACACACACACACACACACACACACACACACACACAATTTAATAATTATAAATAATTAATCATAATAATATATATGATGTAATATAAATTGATTTAAAGACGTACTCTTCAATTATTTAAATTCCTAAAAAATTTTACACAAATATAAATTGTGTATAGATTTCTTTGCAAAAGACGTCAGCATATGTCAGCATACACTTGAAATGTTATTGTTATTGTTGTTGCTGTTGTTAAAAATAATTCACATTTACTACAGCATCATAAAGATATTATTATTTATATATGTAGAAGTTTGAGCAGTTGAGGAAACGGGTGTCTCTTTAGGGATGGTCTCTTATGCAGATGATGACGAGGGCGCATGTGTTGTCATGTGACGTCATCCTGCTAGAGGACAGGCGTTGTTCTCCGCACAGGCGGGCTGAACCGGGTCCGGTCCGTCAGGTCCAGTTCAGGAACACTCGAATACAGGGCGATATGAGACAGTGAGACCTCAGCAAACACGAATCCTCTCTAATCACCATGTCGACGCAGCGTTAGAGCTCAGCATCCGCAGCATCAGCATCATCAGGATGGAGTTTAAAGAGCTGGTGGACACCGCGGAGAAATGGTGCTCCGGGAACCCCTTCGACCTGATCTTCGCCGAGGATGTGGACGAGAGGCGGCTGGACTTCTACGCCGAGCCCGGGATCTCGTTCTACGTGCTCTGCCCGGACAATCTCACGGGAGGAACCGACAATTTTGTAAGTATGACATAATCGAGTAATATCCTCGGGGGGAGGGGGAGCTGTGCGCGCGACCGAGTGTGTGTGTGTGTGTGTGTGTGTGTGTGTGTGTGTGTGTGTGTGAATACTGCTGTGTTCTAATCTAAACTGTCTCTCCTCTCAATTATAAAAAGTACCATGGTTTCTGAACATGCTACTATGGCATTAGCATGTTATTAGACACAGGCCTGTTTACTGGAGTGGATAAGATGGAAATCACGCGTGTATATTGTATACTATCACTGTAAGCTGGTATTGCCGGTATACTATGTGTTTTAAGGCCTTTATCTGAAAGCCAATGAAATGATGTCATTGTTTTTGACTGCAGTGCTTTCTCTGTACATGCTTGGCTGGATGTTTTGGATGCTGTTGGGTTGTAAGATGCATCTTCCAACAATTTAATTTTTATAAGTGTAATATGCAGTGTGTAGACTGATGTATATGTTCTGGTCAGACAGGTATTGCATCAGCTCCGTTTCAGGGCCACGAGGTGCGTGTTAGTGTGTTTTATCGGCACAAAGATCTAACGCTGCACAGTTCGCTGTCATTGAGAGACACATAGTGCAGATATGCTCTGCTTTTTGGTGTAATGATGTAGTAAAAACACATGCTGCATTTGCATTAATGCTCCCCTTGCACATGTCTGTTGGATACATGTTTGGTTTCTGTTTGTGCATCTGTTTGAAATGAAGCACAACAGTTTACTGTAGTTTCCCTGACATCACAGCACATGATCAGACCGACCGCATCACCCTGCAGTCCCACAGCTCATGCAGCAGCAGGACACGGCTCTTCTTACTCAGACTGATCAATACCAGATCAGCAGGGTCACCGAGAGAGAGTGTGTGTGTATGTGAGAGAGAGAGAGAGAGAGAGAGAGAGAGAGGGAGAGTGTGTATGTGTGTGAGAGAGAGAGAGGGAGAGAGAGAGAGAGGGAGACGGTGTGAGTGTGTGTGAGTGTGTGTGTGTGTGTGTGTGTGTGTGTGTGTGTGTGTGTGTGTGTGAGAGAGAGAGAGGAGAGGGAGAGTGTGTTTGTGAGACAGAGCCAGAGAGAGAAGAGAGGAGGGTGTGTGTGTGTGTGTGTTTGTGAGAGAGAGAGAGAGAGAGAGAGAGAGAGAGAGAGAGATTTTACATTAATAATAGATAAAAATACAGTAGGGCCAAAAGTTTTGAAAAACATTTAATAATCTGGGATTGTTGTCCATTTGAACTTAGAAATAAATCGTATTTTCTTTCTCTTTTTTTCATTAAATGGTATAAAATCAGTAATTGTGGATGCATATCACTTATAAAATAAGGACATTATAGTGCAAGCAATTTTTCAGCCTCAGATGGTTATGATGATAATAAAATATATAATGAAATACTATAAAGGATGCAAAAAGAAGCATTTTTGCCAGTGGTCTCAGACTATAAAAGTGCTGTGCTAATGATTGATAACCTATTCCCAAAGAGCTGTTTGGACGTTGTTTTAGCAAGCTTGCATTTAGTGTGAACTCTTTACAATAAGGTTTCATTTGTTAACATTAGTTTACAACATCAGTTAATGTGAACTAACATTATATAGAATGTGACATTTTAACATTATAAGACTGTCTTGTTGTGAATGATAGAGTTGTTCCTCTGTTCCTGAGAGCTCTGGATAGATGCATAAATAATCTCTGAAATCAGTAAAAGAAAGTTTTTCTATCCTGTGCTTCAGGAAAGATCTCAGAAGCGTGTATAATTGTTGACATTCCCATTTGAAACAGGAAGTAATCAATATTAATAGCCTCTAGTTGAGCATTAGAATTATTGTAAACTTTAAAATACTTTAAACAAATGTTTCTAGGACATGCGTATAGATGTTAGCCTCAAACTGACATGCATTAACAGCTACAAAACTCCAGTTTTGATGAGGTTTGAGATCATATATTTGTGAAGTCCAGAGAAACCCATGATTGAAATATCAGCACGCTTTCCAATGCTTGAGCAGGGAGTTCAAAGATGATGATGTGTTGTTGTGTCATGTCCTTGTTCTCAAAGCTGCCACAATCCAGTGCATTTCAGAGAGCATTTAGAGCAGCACACATGCACTAAAACTATCCTTATATCGTTTTGCATGAAGTGTGCAGCATTCAATCTATGTTAGTTATAACAGCACAAACTCTCAGATATTGAGCGCCAGTATCAGTAAACAAACAATAAACAACAGAAATGTATTGTATAACACAATTCATTTGACTTTTACTAACTGAACTCTATGGTCTATTGAATTGTATTCGAATCCGATTCTGTTTCCTCATTAGACATTTTTCTCAAATGCCGTTTGGGAGGAGAAGATTATTTGGGCCATCTACTGAAAAATGGTCCCTCTCTCTCGGATAATTATAACAGGACAAAGAGTTTTAGTGTCCCAGATTCTCTGCAGGAAGCTCATTTTTGAGTTCAGAGAATTCCTTTTATCCATACACCGTATGTACCTATTTAATAAATCCAGAAATAAATATACCAGGGAGTTTGTATTAAGAAAAATATTTTTACTCATGCATATTTGTAGTCTGATTTTCCAAAGGAGATCAGTGCAGGTATAATTTTACAAATTCTCTCCTTTGCGAATGATTTCTAGATGTGTAAAGGTTTGTAAGGAACACATTAAACATTGTTTACTGGGCTTTGCAACTCCATTGAGGAAAAATATAAAAATTAGATTCATGCATTTGGCAGATGCTTTTATACAAAGTGACTTTGCATTCAAGATATATATATATATATATATATATATATATATATATATATATATATATATATATATATATATATATATATATAATGAGCCACGAAAAAAACAGTACGAAAAAACAACATTAGTTAAATAAGTATATAAAGCAGGACACACACACACACACACACACACACACACACAGTGTTAAAGAATAAAATCTTAAATAAATATCAAAATTGTAATTCACAAACATCTGTCTCAACTATAAATGTGACTGTTAAATGCAGTCATGAGTGTAATATTTGGACTACAGTGAAACTGCTGGTGAAATGACGTGTTGAATCTAATCCTGTGTGTTTTCAGCATGTGTGGAGTGAGAGTGAGGACTGTCTACCGTTCCTGCAGTTGGCGCAGGACTACATCTCCTCCTGCGGGAAGAAAACACTGCTGGAGGTGCTGGACAAAGTCTTCAGATCCTTCAGGCCTGTAAGTCTCTCGCTCCACATTAATCAAGAGTAATGAACACAATAAACTATTATTCAGCCCATTATAACTTGTTTAGTTTAACTGTATACTGCACATGATGTGTGCATATTGCCTATTTTCCAGATGTTTCAAACATGAGTCATTGGATCAGATTTTAGAGCCAGAACTGTTTACGATCTTCTAATGGAATGCATGTTGCACCTGAACATTCTATTCTTTTCTTTTCTGTATGGAATGATTGTGAAACTGTCCTGCAGCTCCTGGGTCTTCCAGATATCGATGATGACACATTCGATCAGTATCATGCAGACGTGGAGGAGGAACCAGAGCCGGACCACCAGCAGATGGGTGTGAGCCAGCAGTGAGGCTCAGTCTCGGCATCAAGCCCTGCTCTCTTAACCTTACTCACCTGGCTCTTCTCCTTACACACACACACACACACACACACACACTGCACCATTACACCCTTTAATACCTGGACAGCTTTTCTTGCACCCTGATTTTAACTCAAATGATCATGTTATTTTGATCTATATTAACTCTCATGTCAATATGTGTCATGTCATGATAACTCTAATCACATTCAAGCAGAGATAAAAACAAATATCTTATTCCCAGCTCTTTCTTTTTTTAATTTTTTTTTTATCTCCCTAACCCATCATGTGACTGGAGGTGACGTAAAGATCATAAGGTAGTAAATATGTTCAGAATTGAATAATGCTGGATTGTTGTCACATGATTATGTTGCATGTTTAATTCAGCGAGTGGCGTGCTGTTGTCATCTTCAAAAATAAGGATGTTTTGAATCCAATTATGTGGTAAAAACACCTTAGATCTTCATAGTCTGATCAAATGTGTTTTTTTTTTATTGCTTACATAAGTTCCTATTCATTATCAAATTGCAAATGGAAGGTACATGCATTGCATTATGGGATACAGTCCCTAGCATAAATACTGCACATTTGAATAAATGTTGAATATCATTGGGATATTCCATGCAACACACAAAATTAACATATATAGTGCAAAATAGAGTCGTACGCTACTCTGAACATAACACTTGTGAATTTGCTCAAGTTAAATAATTAATCTTTTTATTTTTGCTCCAAAAATCCATCACAATAAGACCAAGAACATGCAATATGAAAGTAATTAGGGTCAATTTTGATTTGATGTTGGCTGTGGAGATTCTAGATGTCGATTGTGGATTTATTGTCCCCTTGAATGAGACTTCTAACCCTGGGTCACTTCTGTGGGATTGTGCTTGTGTTGAAATGTACTTTAAATCACTTCTAAATGACAAATAACCAAAGCTGTATGCAAGCGCATACAAAGCATCTGTTGTTAAAGATCCGATCAGAAGTCTGATAATCCCTGAGGAAGAGGTGACGAGGTTATTGTGTGTTTGGATGGGTGAAATTTCTAACAACCGCTCTTATTTTAATCCTCTCTTTGCCTTGATTGTCTCTTGATTGTATTAATCAGCTTATTGTATCTAGTCCTCTGAGTTAAGAAAGCTCAACTCTGAGCTTAACCAGAGAAAGATAAAACTGTGTATCTAATTCATGAAAACAAGTTCTGTTTCACACTCTTAAAATAAAGGTTCTTCAGCGCTTCTGAATCCGCTTCTTATTAAGAACCTTTATTTTGGGCCTCATAGGGTTCTTGAGTTGCTATGTACTTCTTCAAAACATTGATTAGGCCAATTATGACATTCTTTAAATCACCGGAACTTTCCAGAATGTTCTTTTTTAAGAACTAGAGAATGAATCATTTTCCTGTAGATCCCTGGAACCTTTATTTTGAAGAGCATATATCAGCTGATTGATGTCACTGCGGTTCATGGTCATGTGACCTCTTTAAAGCATCATTTATCTCATATCTCATCATGATGATGCCTGAAGGACTGCACAGGACATACTGTACGTGAATATGCCGACGCTAAACCTCCTCCGTCTTCTGCTTCCATTAGTGTCTTCCTGCACACGTTGAGTGTAGAAATTAAGTTACACCAACATTATACGGAAGTGTGTTACTGAGATCAAAGCTGCTGTTTTTCTGACTGTCTTTATGTAGTTATGTAACCGTTAAAGCTCTGTACCAGATTGTGATTTTTATTCGGTTTTGTTTGTCCAAAAGTCTTCAGTGATAAACTTCTCAACTTTGCCACTTTTTGTCTAATTTTGATGATTTTGCTTAACCATAAAATGTATTTGTTTGTTTAAATATATTATTTTTGTCTTTATGTACTTATGTAACAGCTAAAGTTCTGTACTGGATTTGTGATTCCTGTATTATTCATATTATTTTAATTATTATTATTTATATTATTTATTAGTATTTATCTATTGTTTATTATATTTGACCCTTTTATTATATTTATTTATTTACTCACTCCTTTGTGTGTTTAAATCCATTTGTGGATGATATTTGAGTCACCTTTATAACTAATCATTTAATTTCTAAGAAGATTGTTCAAATCTTACAATGTGGTAATTGGAAATATTGTCATTGATTTAGATGAATATTGATCAACCTGTTGTTTAGAGTAATTTAGAATTAAACTGGAGTAAAACTTGTTTGGGTCAGCATGTACTGTAACCTAAAATTCAGCAATTAAATTTGAACCTCTTGAGTGTATTCTGTATTTCTTAGCTGTGTTTTCATAATTATTCGATCACTGTTTTTCCCACACATGTAAGCTGTAGCCTTGTTCAGCAGAACACATGACATATTCTTGGACTTTGGTTGGATGTAAATTTGACATTAAATATTAGGCTTTGTTTGTTATGAGATGCGAATGGGGTTGCAAGTTTCAATTTACCCATGAAGTGAGTAATTGAAGTAGGGTAGGCGTTAATGACTACTGAGTAGAAATATAGTAATATGACAAATCTCTTTACAGATGCTTAAAGGATGAATAGATAGGTGCAGCAGCATTTATTCCACAATATTAGAAAAAAGCTTCAGATTGGCTCTCGGAGAAGGGAGTAATCTGGATGGGAGGGAGTAATGCTCAGATTCTCAATCTGGACAATTCAGCCAAGACATAATTCTAGAAATTTTGAAATAGATAAAGTTACGTAATAACATTGGCAATAATATTTCATTTCTGGGTTCCTGCATGTTGGAGAAGAAGGTAATGAAGTAGTAGATGAGCATATAAAGATTTCACTGAAATGTAATAATAGAGAACTTCAAATTAGCAGAGAAAAATTAAAAACAGTTACCAGTAAAGCAGTAAAATTGCAAAACCAGTGAGACAAGGAGGGGAGGAAGCAGCAGCAGATCACGTGATCTTGACATCACTGTCTGAGTGAGTTAGTTTGCGGTGTGCTCGACTGGACTCACTCACATCTGCTTCGGGAAGTGTGGAAAGTTGTTTGGGCTTCGCTCTATAGAGCGTTTAATGCATATTTTGCGTTTATGCTTCTCGATATTTTGAGGCTGCAGGTTCAGTTCGTGGCTTCTAGGAGTTTTAAAGACTGATTTTATAAAGGATGGGTCCGAAACAGAGCAGTCCGTCAGTGGGTGTCCGGGTCCGGTCTTACTCCGGGTCCGATGTGAACAGCGGGAGCGCGCGAGCGGCAGTGCTGCGATATTACGCGGGCGGTTCGACGGGTCAGATCGGTGAACGGGTCCAGTATTCATCACACAGACCCGGGTCATTCATCCAGAGCGCGATTATACCCACCAGCGGCCGGAGAGATGAGACTGACGGACAGAGAACACTGATGATCGGCTCTTTACCTGTACACCTGACTCCTCACATGCTGGGCGGTAAGAGCTGCGATTATATCACATTTAAATGCAATAACATGTGATTTAAAAAATATTATAATGAATAGGCCCTATCAATACATATGCAATATGTATGCAAAAAATATGCCAAATAGGCTATATATATAAATAATGTATCATAATATTTTAAAATGTTTTTTAATATAGCGTTGCGAATACTCATAAGCATTATAATTATAATAAATAGCTTATCATAATTACAAGCTAATATAGGGGTAAAGTCAGGTGGATTGGAACACTTTTCATAGTCATTTCAATTGAAAAAATTGTCCCAGTTAACCTGAATTCACCCTTTGCCATAGCATAATGTAGCTTATTGACCATTTGTTTTGATTATGATTTGGTTGTATAACGCTATCAATTGTCTCTTATTGGCCTAATATGGTTATTCTACTTGTTTATATGACCATATAATCAAAGTCATATGCATTAATATAACGAATCTTGTTGAAATTTTATGATGAATTAATTATAATCACAAGGTAATGTATGTATTGTTATGTATTATAATGTAGCTTATCAACCTTAACATTTGGTCATAGTTGATATGTGATTAAGATATGGTCATTTAATGATGCCAGTAAGTCCATGTATGCATTACATTTACATAATATATTATATTATATTATATTATATTATATTATAATGTACCTTATTAGTATTATGTGATTGCTTTTTGTATCATATCTCAGTGTTATAATCACAAATGCATTATAATATAACTTATCTTATTGACCCTAATATAGGAGCATATTATAGTAAGTTCATTAAATATATATTTTATAATGTGGGATAGAGAGAGATTTCTAATACATGCTTTTAAAGTTTTACAAGATCACCTTTGCTTGACTGAATGTTTCCTGGCATATTTGATGGTTTTCGTTGGTGTGTGTGTGTGTGTGTGTGTTTCTGTAGATCATGTTTTGAACAGTCTGTGATCTAGAGCAGAACTGAATGCTGACCGTTGTTTTGTTGTGGATATGTTACGGTAACTATAAACAGAGAGACTTCCTCGTTCAACAATTAGAGAACATGGAAAAGGATGGAGCATATTTCTTTATAATTGCTGATATGTTTATGTTGGCTGAATGACTTTGAAACATACTATATTATGAAAATAAATGAGTATGTTGCTAAAAGGTTTGCCTATTCAGATTAAGGTCAGGCCAAAAAGGTCAGACATATAATATTATATAAAATGTTCGATTTTTGTGACCTTTGAGTGGCAATAAATATCAAACCTTTATTGTGTTAAGTAGAAGGTTACAATGGTTATTTAATATAATCTGATAATAACAGAGTATATTAAATAAATCATTAATGAATTTCCGGTAAATTTCTTCATAGTAGGTCAGATCGATAAGAATCAGAGGGAACTTTTGCTGTTTTGAAACCAACACACATGAACGTGAGAGAATCTGCTTCAGTCATGTACAGTAATGCATTGTTTTTCATTATTTGACAGTTATTGTATTTGTTAACAAGACATTTACGAGCCATAGTTCCTGTTGAAATCCTTCTTTATGAGTCGTGTTGGGAATAACTGTGATCAAGTGTTTGGTTGCCAGCTTTTTGATTTGTGAGGCACAGTCTGACCTATAAAGTACCTATTTTTCTATAAAGTAATTTTAAAAAGTTTTTTTTTTTTTTTGCTATTGTAATTGCGGCATCAAACAGAAATGAAAAAAATGTCTGGTTGAAATGTCTGGTTTCCCGAACACTGACACTTTCAGCACACTAACCTGACAAAGACACTTTTACTTTTCAGAAAATCAACCTGCAAATGGTGTATTTACTGCAAAGATTGAAGGGACATTCTTCTGCACTTTATGTGTCAAATTAGAGTGTGAAGGTCAAAGTGCAAGAGGTGTGTGTGTGTGTGTCATGTGTTCTCTGCCAATAATATGTGTTGCTGTGTGGTAAATAATATTCTCATCAGTTCAGATCATGAGCTTAAAGTGATTTCAAAAAGAAATGAGAAAATTCAGACAATAGCAAAATTACAGAACAGAACCCAAACAGAATGTGCATAAACAACATTTTTTTAAAAGCTTGTAGTTAATTCAGCCAAAATATTATTGCTGCCGACCAGTTAAAATAATAGCATTGCCTTCAAAATCTACTAGCAGGCTAGCCTAACCAGCCTAATTTATTTGTATGCATTTTAAGTAAATACTGTGCAAAATATCTGATCTGGTGCCAGATTCACGAAAATCTTGAGCAGGGAGTCTCTTAAGGTAAATTCTTTGAAGTTCGTAAGAATGTTCCTTAGTGCAATTCTTGAAAAATTCTCAAATTTTTAAAGGTCAACTATTTTTTTCATGTTAAAATGCATTCTCCTAACCCAGTTTACTGTTCATTAGTCTCAGACGTCACACTCACGGATCGTTGGCTGAATGTCTGATGCATATCTCACACAAAATTTGAAAAAACTTCAGGAGTTTCGAAGTCGTGATCGGATTGGTTAATTTCTGCAGGATTTCCGGGAGACGTGTGCGTCGCGTTCTTCAACGGTCCGCCTGAAAACGAAGATGCCGTGATGCCAAACCTCCTTATGGAAGAAGAAAACCATTGTGTTTACAACTGTTACAATGAAGCTTATCAGGATCAACTAAACACTGAATTTTCAAAAGTATGTGAAAAAGTTTGCAGCATAGACTCTTTAAAATACGTCCAAGAGTTTAACACACCGGTCTGTTATAGGGACATCATTACATTTTACACGTTACATTTTCACGGCCTAAACATGACGCGGAACAAAACGAACTGTGATTGGTTACTTTACATGTCAGTCAGACGGCCTCTGGGCTGCTATAAAATCTTCTATGGAGGTCTGGCAACACAAGACTAATAGTTCATTGACTACTAATAGTATACCATTCATGGTTAGTCTATTCACTCGTTTCCTCATTACACATATCAACACAGCTAAAAGTATTACTAATATGTTGGACCTTTTATTAAAGCCTACTTTTACTTTGACATGCCTTTACAAGCACCTGTAAGAGCTGTGTTTGTGATGTTTGAGCTGTGGAAGGCTTTATTTTTGTTATAGGTGCCACTAGTGTTGCAGAAACGATATACTTAACCTTAAAGAGTTTTTTTTCTTAAGAAGAACATGACAGGTTTTGGTGTTATCTGATTGTATGGTGGTTCTTGCAGAAGACCAACCTGATCAACTCAATAAAAATAAATGAAATCCTGCCTCTATTTGTGCTGCATGCAGATTACCCATAAATATCATAATAACACAAACTATTGTCGTGACTCGTGACTGACTTGTTGGGAGTTCAGCACTTGCCATTGTTTTTTTAAGTAATTATTAACTTGATAAAAAAAAAAAAAAAATTAATTATTTTGAGTTTCTGTTTGAGATGATTTTGTAGAGTGGTTACTGAATTGAATTTAGCATTAATATTATAGTTATAATATTAATATTAAAATCACAGGGTTCATAAATACAGCATGTGTTGAGAGTTTTTTTTCCTGTACTGTACCTGGTAACGTTATATATCCAAATTAATCGATATTAAATCAAATTAAATTGAGATCGGAACTGAATAAAATCGCAATCTTGTGAATCAAAATCGAATTGAATTGTGAAATTCGTGTCAATACCAAGCCCTACACTAGACAGTGTTGTTGGACAGCAGTGATCCTTAAGCAACCTTTGCCATCATAACTCATGCATGTGTTTCAATTTGACCTTTAACCCCAAACATCAGCATAAAGTTCCACTATAGACCTTGATTCAGCTTGGCTATCAACTAGTATCTCATAGATTGTCTTCCTGTTGAGTGTGTTTGTGTCTGTAATCAGTCTTGAGATGCTGCTGTGTGTCTGAAGGCGCCTTCCCATGAATAAACAGGTGTGTGTGTGTGTGTGTGTGTGTGTGTGCTTGTACAGTTACATTTATAAGGACCATTTTGAGTTTTAGATCATTGGAGTGAGGAACTTTTGGCCATTCCTCACATTCTGTCACTCCTAAAGGTCTATTTGAGGGTTAAGACTTAGTTTTAGGGTTAAGGTCAGAATTAGGTTAAGGGTTAGGCACTAGTTGTGATTAAGGTTAGGGTAAGGGGCTAGGAATTGCATTTTACCATTGAATATCCTCGAAAAGATGTGCGTGCGTGTTGTAACCCAGCTCTCACAAGAGTTTAGACTCTCTCTCAGTAATAACATTTAACTGCTTATCTAGTTAGTGATTTACAGGTCAATGCATAAATGATTTCTCACTTAAGCCTGAGTCTTGCAAAGAAACTGCAAACATGTTCGACACATGAGATAAACTAGCAAAACTGCTGCAAATCTCTACAAAATGTACTTTTGTGTAGTTCTCTCTGTTTTTACTGTGAATGCGCATCATAAATGCATTATAATTAATAATATGCTTCTAGCTTAATTCTCTGTATTGTGTTCTGTTGCATAGTTTATAAGCATATCTGTACATTGATGTGTATATTGTGTCTTTCATGCACAGAATTATACACAATATTTTATACACAGTCTGTGTAAGAGATCCATCAAATGCTTGTATTGAAAGCGTGAGTGTATTGCATGAGAAAAAAATTCAATGACAATAAATTAGGTATAATAATGCACTAGGGGAATATATGTGTGTCCTGATAATGCCACATGTCTTATTTTACCTGTAAAAGGGGACATTATTTTAAATATGTAGTGAGTAACAGAGTGCAAGCATTATGTGTCTAACATGATTCTGTATTTTCAGCATGAGAATTGATAACACCAGCTTTATTCTGGTGTCATATTGGCCTGTACATTGAGGATCAGGAGTCCGACCCGATGTAGCCGAATACCAAATTTAGCATTTTAATCAACAGTATGTTTTTGTTAACTTTTTACCATATGTCTTGGAACTAATAATAACAAAAAAACAGAACTTTATTTTGCCTTAAATGTTTTGTGATAGTATCGTATCGTGACATGAGTGTCGTTACACCCCTACAGTATATCAGACCTTTGTCTGCAGAGGTTCAGTGTAATTATGATGAACTTTACAACTTTATAATAAACTTCATTTCAAATCCTGCTTTACAGTCATTCAGCCATGTGCAGCTCGAGCACGTGTTGTGGATTTTATGTATCAGATATTGTTTATATTGTGTTGATAACCCAGTAAAGCACATTACAGTAAATTGACTCACAGACAAGATTAAAACATTTCCAATCTGGCTTATTATAACCATGTAATCGTATAATTGCTGTACACTGAGAGGAAGTAAATAAATAGGTTTTGTTATATTTCAGCTGACCTATATAATGTAGAGGAAATCAATCATACTATGGTTAAGAATGAATTTTGTCTGTTCTGTTTGTTTCAGTTGGATTTGACTGTCCCGTCTGCTCAAAGTTTGTCTGCTCTGATGAAATGGATGTTCATTTGCCCATGTGTTTTTCCAAACACAGACTCAATTATAATGGTGAGAAAAACCTTCACCATCTCACTATATATCATTGGCCTGTTTCTGCAATCTTGAGCTCTCACCAATAAAAACATATTTCATGCTGGACTGGCTTGTTTCTGTCCTCCACAGTCCATTTGTTTAGTTGTGTAAGAGCGCCCTCATGTGACATCATGTGACTCCTGCTGCTCTGATGCTGATGGTGATGATGTGATGTGTATCTTTCTGTAGATGATGTTTTATCCCAGGACTCTGGAGAGTGTGCGATATGTCTGGATGACATGGTTCAGGGCGACACCATCGCTCGACTGCCCTGTCTCTGTGTCTACCACAAAGGGTATGAGAAACATTCACTAACACACAGTGTGTGAGTTGTACATTGACTTTCAGATTTTTTTCAGTTTACCTAGTTTATGTAATGCATGCGTGAAACAAGTTCATCTAATTTAATTCAATTAGATCTAATTTATTCAACAAAAATGTGCAGTGAATCACCAAGGAAAAACATTATGCACTGTACATAATAGCTCTTAAAACTGCAGAACAGTTTCACCTATACTTCTTCTAAACATTTTACATTGGAAACTATGTATTGGCCAAAACAGCAGGCAGTTTACCGTAGTAAAACACTGCCTTATGTCTGTTGCTTTTCTCTTACTCATGACATCAACAGTGTTAAATGAAAAATGAGTGCAAAATGGTCTCTTAAATATGAAAATGGCTATGCGTTTGTTTTAAATTTATTACTAACATAAACTGTACATGGATAAATCAGATCATGGACCTGTATTTGTGAGTAGTGACCATTTGCATCTTACACAGTAATATTGGTATGAAAAACTTAAAAAAATGAAAGAAATGTATATCTTGAACACTTAATGTATCTTAGTGTCTCAATTGTATTCATCCGATGATTATCCTGCTCGGCACGATCATGCATTGCCAATGAAATGAATTGTTTTAGGGGCGGTCAAATTTATAATTATTTAGATTGATATTATTATGATTTCAGATACAGAGCTAAGTGAACTATTCTATTTCCACTATTAAAAGGGCACACACACACGCCCCCCCACACACACACATTTATTTTGTTGTCCTTCAAGGGGATTAAAGCCTTATTTAGGGCGTTAGAGCCCCCAAGTCATACACACACACACACACACACACACACACACACATTTCGTCTGTGTCTGTGGTAATCATCTCATCTTCTGCTCCTCCAGGTGTATTGATGAATGGTTCGAGGTCAACCGATCATGTCCAGAACATCCCACAGATTAACATTAAAACAGGTCAGATGTTATACACTTTACAGAGTGATTTCAGATTACATACAAATCCAATGTTTTTGTTGTCATAACTATCAGATATAGATACGCTATTTTCTAATTAAAGGGGCATTCGGCAACCCTAGCTATTTCTTCCCTGATTTTCACTTTTGTTGTCGCATGTTTTCTCAGCGAGCTCCCCCTACAGCTGTGAGGCGTATATTTCACAACTCTGTCGTAAAAAAAAACTGACTTGCGGCCCCTCCTCCCCCTTTCTACCGCTGCTCATGTGCATTTGTTATTATCGGAGCCGGCCAACTTTATCGTGTGGAGTGTGTCTACCGAGGTGGGTAATACATCATACACACTGAGGGCGGCGTGTGTGTTTATGTCGAATTGCCGTAAAGCAGTTTGTGTTTCTCGCTCGTTCTCGCTTCTCACGAGACTTCCTATTTCCAACTCACCGGGACGTTAGTCTCCATGTTGCAAGGTTGGTTTTCCGCCTGGAAAAGCTGGGGGGAGCGGGGGAAGTCTCACCAGAACAGGTTATTAAACCATCCAAATGATTTCTACACGGTTTTATTAAGCTGAAATAGTTGCCGAATGCCCCTTTAACTAAAAAATGTCATTGTTTCATGCCCAGTACTATGTTCATACATATTCCACAAAACAATTTGTTTTTACTCCTGCAGATATTTCCAACACAGAAGAGCAGCAGAAAAGTGCTCAGCTGATATTTTTTTCAGGATTCACCATCTGAGACCTTTAATATGGACCTAAAACCTGCTGTGCCAAATCTGAAATAAGTAATGCATAATGTACTTTGCACAGTTCTATTATCAGACCTGAGGGCTGTTTAACAGTAATCGAGCTGCCATCTTTACCCATGAAGCTCTTCAGAGATCAGATGATGGACTACAGTATTACTGCTTCATGTCCAGAAGAACATATACTGGTTTCATGATCAATAACCATATAATAGGATGTTTTTTTCTACGACAGATCTCTCTGGGAAACTGTTGTTACCCAAAGGAAGAGTTTTGTTTTTATAGAAAAGACACAACTATAGAGGAAGATGAATGAAAGAATGTCAGGAAAACCAACAACATGAAAGAATAATTAATTTGTTGTACACTTTTAATTTTTTTAATTACTTTTACAAGAAATTGACCTTTTAATGGTTATTTGTGTGTTTAATGATATGTTTTTAACAAGTGCTGTAAAAATTTTTTTTTTTAAATGTGTTGTACATAACATACTTGTGATGAACTAAATAATCTACAAAAACCTAATCTATAATATTCCCATGAGTTATCTCTTTAAACATAATTCATCATTATAAATTAAAAGGGCTCTGGGATGTACAGACGTCTGTCCTGTTCTGCTTTGTGTTTGAGTGATTATTTCATCCATTTCTGTATCGCCCTTTTCACATAATTTCACAGGTCTCAACAAAATGATGCAGGGTGGTCAGAATTAGCAGTAGCCCACTATATAAAAAAATTCCAACATCAAATAAGAAGACCATCTTGCTTCCCTACTGTTTATATTAGGCTACTGTTATAGTCTTTCGCGCTCAATTTCCAACCCAAAAACTCTCCCAACCCACCAACTCCAAAGAAAACCCCAACCAAAACATTAACTGTTAAAAGAATGTGGTTATAAAAAAAGTTATGAAATGTGAAAAATCGTATTAGTGTTGTTGATCGATGCTTTTAACCACTGCCCTGCAAAATCTCGGTACCAACAGTGTCAACATTCTGAAAGGTAGCCTATTGCCACACAGGTGAAACTCGAAAAATTTGAATATCATGCAAAAGTTATAATTTTGATGATTATGGCTTACAGCTTATGAAAATCCCAAATTCAAAATCTCCAAAAATTAGAATATTAAATGAAATCAGTAAAAAAAAAAAAAAAAAGGATTTTAAATACAGAAATGTTGGCCCTCTGAAAAGTATAATCATGCATATGTATATAGTTATATATACTAAATATGTTAGTTTCACCTTTTGACTTGAATTACTGAAATGCATGATATACCTGAATTACTTTTGCATGATAATCTAATTTTTCTAGTTTCACCTGTATTAATTATGCCCAGTAGGCCTACATGTGAGATTGAGAACTTGAATTATTGCTCCCTCAAATCACTGGGCAGCGAGAACTTAGTTTTGGAAAGATTACAAATATACTGTGATAAAACATGACTTTATGAGTTTCTGATTCATTTTATCTATGATCTTAAAAAGCTCGTAACATTTGTCACTATCATTTAAACTTGTCTTTATCATCCCCATTCTTTGCCAACATATGTTGAATATAATTATTGATTGCTTATCGAAACTGGTCTAGTCTCTCATAACCGCTTTTGTGTGATCTGGATTGAGCTGGAATGTCAAAACACGAAGTGAAAGTAGTAGATTCATTGTAGCCTATTTGGACTGCACCCCCTGGAGCTTTACATTCTTTAAATAGGGGAAAAGGGGCTACCAGTATTTTTTAGTTGTTTATGCAGGAATTTACGTGCAGCTGGACGGAAACCTTGAGCATGTTGTACCTAATATTTCGATGAAGGTGAGTCTTGGTGTTGTTTAAAGATATCTTCCGCATTAACCTACATAGGCTATCCGTAAAACACGAAGTTAAACATGAAGTTGGCTACTTAACGAAACTTGAACATCTTGATATTATTATCCTATCTTCATTTTCTTTTTGTTAGACAGATAGACCTTATGTGCTTAAAATATACGTTTTTGGTTTAACCCGTTTAATCCCACCGGTCACAAGTGTGAAAGCATTTTTTCTGACTTCTGGAAGCTCTAAAAATGTTGTTATTGGCTTTGGGCAAGAAATTCAACTTTTAAATGGAAAAATAGATCGTCTTGATTAAAATCTATTAATGTCATGTGACTAGTGTGAAAGGTCACATGACCAGACTACTACAAAAAGTAGTATGTAAAACATCTTAATTAACAGATAGAACTATCATATTTTATACATATATTCTTTAAAGGGTCTACTACTGATATATTTTGAGAATTTTACTCCTGCATGTATATTTTGCTCGTAAGACGTGTAAATTTGTTAACACAGTGCTTCAATTGAAAACAGGTTTTGGCTGTTAATCCTACACTGAACAAAATTATAAACGCAAAACTTTTGTTTTTGCCCCCATTTTTCATGAGCTGAACATGAGAAGTGCTCACTAACACAGATTTATACAGATTTGTGAACAATATTTGAGAGAAATAGGCCTTTTGTGTACATAGAAAAAGTCTTAGATCTTTGAGTTCAGCTCATGAAAAATGGGGGCAAAAACAAAAGTGTTGCGTTTATAATTTTGTTCAGTGTAGTTATCAGTATCCCAGAAACTATCAATGTGTTGGACCTTCTAGACGTACCCAAGTGCTGTGTGCAGCAAACAGAGGCAATTGAAAGTGACTGTGATAGTGATGGCTCAGATAGGGAGTACCAGGGTGAAACGGCCCATTTGCCAGGTAGACTATTGAATGGCGATGCAGATGTGAACTATCTGGAGAATTAGGCAGATGTTCATGAGAACCAATTGGTGTGCCCCACACATGACCACAAACAACCCTTTCTACAACGTACGGCCCATCTTCAGTGCACTGAATGAGTGCACACACACATCTCCCTGAAACTGGCCTAGGACAGGGCCCAAGTGTAGTCATGGTCCAGTCCATAGGGGTCTAGCCGAACAAGCAGAAGTTCCTCCAGGGTGTAACTTTGTGCATGACAACCTTTTCACCTCACTAAGCCTCCTTCATGAAATTACAAAACGAGGTATTGGATGTCTTGGAATGTGTTGTGTAAATCTAATTGAAGAATTTTTATGAATTCTGACTATGGTGTTTCCCACCGGTCACTTTTGTGACAGAGTATAAAACTTAATATTTCACTAACTTAACCAACATAAAATCAAATAGGGCATAAAGTTTGAGTGTTAGGGAGGTCTAAGGAGTAAAATGCATGTACTCAAATTGCAAGAAAAAAATTGGGCTTAAACGGGTTAATTTTCGGATTTTCTGTAGTTTGTTGATACTAAACCCTCAACGTAGACCCGGAAAGAAAATAAGTAGGTTATAGTTAAGTTTACATAGACCTGTTTGGATAACCAAAAATCGACAAGTATGTGTTCACTTCTGTAAAGTTGTGTAAAAGTCTGTAAGGTCTCACGCTTTGATGTAATTGATGTAATTAAGCTGATGTTACAATCTAGGCTACTCCATAGGGTTTTTAAGGTTGTGAAAAGTGTTTTCTAAACATGCATCGTTTTTAAAGCATTTTTTACAGGGTTGCAGAAATTTACGTTTTATCACATGCCCTTGTGAGAAGTTTTAAAACTTATTAACATTAATATCACGTCAGACCTACATGCCCTAACCATATTTCTGTCTTAATCACTTTAAAGTAATGTGTTCACCAGTAACATACTTAGAGGAACAAAAGAGGGATAGCAAGACAATTTGAGACTTTGTTATTTTTATATTTCTTCATAATACATTTTTTTCCATCTACAAAATTAAGAAATAAAAAATAACTTGTCTTGAAGTTGAAGTTTGGTATGATGTTTTTTGTAATCCAAAACTGTTTGTCACGTTTTGTTTAGATAAATGTTTGGTATGGTTTCCATAATGTTAAAGTTCACTGTTCCGTAAAATATTTTAAATTGTTTTTGTATGTCAGTGTGACTTATCAGATTTACCTGCAACTCCATGAAAGTTTAACGAATCATGGAGGAAAAAGAATCATTCAGCAATGGAGATTCTTCTTCAGGATGCAGGTAGGCTACATTAAAGTCTTCATATGATCATTATGTTATAGAAAATGTTGCATTGTATGTTACATAACGGAGTAGTTCTGGGTGTTTGCAATGGTTAAGGTGTTCTGAGTGGCCTTCTCATATTCTTATGCTGAGATATAGTTTGGACCCAGAGTGTCTCTGTACACTAGGTAACATTATCCTTGTGCAAAAAGAACAATCTTCAACCTTTCTCCGTGTGAGGTTTATGTGCATGTAATCAACTACATGAATTCTTGTCTCTATTCTATTATCTTAGTTCTATTAAATTTCATTTCACAGTGAGAGATCAAACTCACCAGAGTCCAGTTGTGTTTCCCTGAAGAGTGACCAGCCTATGGACAAGCCAGCAACATTTAAGGAAAAACACACATCAACTGATCTGAGGTACAACATTTATTTCTAGATAGATACTCTACGTGAGGTTTATTTGCATGTCAAAATAAAATGTATTCTCTAAATTTCTTGTCTCTGTTCTATTAATGTCATTTCTATAGGCAAAGATCAAAACCACCAGAGCCCAGCTGTGTGTCCATGAAGAGTGACCAGTCTATCGACAACATAATAACATTTAAGGGAAGACGGACATCAACTGATCTAAGGTACAACATTTATAGATAGATAGATTCTCTATGTAAGGATGTTCTACATGTAAAATCAACAATTAAAATTGTCGTTTCTGTTTTATTAATGTTGTTTCCATAGGCAAAGATCAAACTCACCAATGTCCAGATCTGTATCCATGAAGATTGGCTCGTCTATGGGCAGCATAATACAATTAAATGGAAGACACACATCAACTGATCTCAGGTACAACATTTCTATATAGATATAAAGAAACTATCTAGATACTCCGCTTTGCGTCGTAGCGTATTACCACCTCAGGTGTGCATTATTTTTCTAATAATTCAACGGCCCGTCGTCAATTATTAGTTACTCAAAACATGGAAAGATGTCAGCTTACAATGTAATGTTACATTGGCATCAAGAAAGATATCCAATGATCATAGTTTATTAGTAAGCTAGAGAAAAGAACACTAGAGAGGATCATTTTGCTAAAATATTTGCACTATACAGTTGTATTTTAACCTGACCTAATATGTTATCTGTCCTGTGGTCACTTTTTCAGGAAGTTTAATTTATATGTGTGGGTTGATTAAACCTGCTTTATGTGCAATTTAAATATTTGCATACAATTAAAAAATATTGATTATTATTATGTTGGAATCTGTAAAGGTGGATTTCTTACAGGGGTTCAGGGTGCAGGACTGCCTAATGACTAAATAAACGTTATCTGCAAGATGGTAGAAAACTGTAAATTTCCTGTACTGTACATTACCACCCACTCAGGGCCGTGCACAGACATGTTGAGGGGAAGTGGCCCAATCCAAACTCACCAGAGCCCAGCTGTGTGTCCATGAAGAGTGACCAGTCTATAGACAACATAATAACATTTAAGGGAAGACACACATCAACTGATTTGAGGTACAAAATTTATAGATAGATATATAGATTCTCTATGTAAGGATGATCTACATGTAAAATCAACCATTTAAATTTTCGTTTCTGTTCTATTAATGTCGTTTCCATAGGCAAAGATCAAACTCACCAATGTCCAGATCTGTTTCAATGAAGATTGGCTCGTCTATGGGCAGCATAATACAATTAAAGGGAAGACAAACATCAATTGATATCAGGTACAACATTTCAATATAGACATAAACAAACTATCTAGATACTCCGCTTTGTGTTGTGGCCGTATTACCACCTTAGGTGTGCATTATTTTTCTAATAATTCAACGGCCCGTCGTCAATTATTCCTTACTTAAAACATGGAAAGATGTCAGCTTACAATGTAATGTTACATTGGCATCAAGAAAGTTATCCAATGATCATAGTTTATTAGTAAGCTACAGAAAAGAAAACTAGAGAGGGTAATTTTGCTAAAATATTTGCACTATATTATATATAGTTGTATTTTAACCTGACCTAATATGTTATCTGTCCTGTGGTCACTTTTTCAGGAAGTCTAATTTATATGTGTGGGTTCATTAAACCTGCTTTATGTGCAATTTAAATGTTTGTATACAATTAAAAAATATTGATTATTATTATGTTGGAATCTATGTAACGAATTAACTATGAAATACAGGTGAAACTCGAAAAATTTGAATATCGTGCAAAAGTTATAACTTTGATGATTATGGCTTACAGCTTATGAAAAACCCAAATTCAAAATCTTAGAAAATTAGAATATTACATGAAATCAATAAAAAAAAAAAGTTAAATACAGAAATGTCGGCCCTCTGAAAAGGGTGATCATGCATATGTATATAGTTATATATACTAAATATATTAGTTTCACCTTTTAATCTGAATTACTGAAATACATGAACTGTTGCACGATATTCAAATTTTTCGAGTTTCACCTGTATTAATAATCAATAATAACTGGTTATAATTGATTATGAATATTTGGATCAGTTAATATAATTAACTCAATGTAATAAAATTAATATTACCATCAACTCACCTGTTCGTCCTGTGAACACTCAGCGTTAATTGTTTATTAATTCTAAGAAATATTCATTTCCGGGGAAGCGAAATGTCTTTCTTACTGTACAGTACTACTAAGACTAAGAGCCTGTATTCGAAATCTAAATCGTTAAGTAAACTTTGTTGCAAGCAGAGAATCAGAACCAAATACGTATTGTGCACAAGCTTTATTAACTAAATCACAAACATAACTACTCTAAACACATACATACATACACGGGTAAAAGGGCGAGTGACAGAATGGAACCGGAAGCAGGAAATGAAACTATGGAAAAGATCCATCTAACTATGAAAAGAACCATCAGCTTATCATTTTCAGAGCACCTCATTAAATTGATACTTGTATGGTCTGTGCAGTCGACACAATTCTTGAAGTTGTTGAAAATTAAAGTTGGATGAAGAAGATATGATGAACTTGCATGGTTAGTTCGACTCTGTTCTGGTTGAAGGTTTTCTCTCTCTACATGAGCACATGGCTGGGCACATGCAGATTGTGACCTGCCGGCCCTGGGCCGGAGAGGCCATGCAGGCAACCAAGGAGTGAGGAAGTTGGAAGAGTTGATGGATGTCCATTCAGTAATGGTAAAGTTGCAGAAAAGTCTGACTCTTTTGGGAGAGTGAAAGCATAGCAGGCTGGGGTCCCCACAGACATCAACCAGCAGTGAAGAAGCATAAGCAAGAGAGGGAGTCACTGTGAATTGGTCTCTAATAAAGCCTGAGAAAGGCCCCACCTCTCCGGGTTTGCTTGACCAATGAGGAGGGTGAAGTTTCCAAGCGGGAATTTTCCTTTGTGGTTGATTAATGAATGTTTGTTTTAAGCATGCTCATTTGCATGTGCAGCTGGATTTGTTTTTGATGAAGAAACTAAGAAAGATTCTTGTAATACTAATATGTTGCACAGCTATTGACATATCATGTACACAATCATTTCGATCTGCAAAGTACCAATTTATAGAGACCAAACATGGTATAGGTGACCATTGATTCTATTGTAAAATACACAGCATCAACAAAATAATAATATTAAAAGACATTACAAAAGACAGTAAATCATTCGCAAAATGTGTATGTTCATTTATAGATCAGTTCGTCTATAATTAATGCAGCAAAGTCTGTATTAAATGCTGTTTCTGTCTTCCCCATCGTCTCTGTCTTGAACATGTGACCACATTTTTAACAGCAATTAAACCAACTTATCTGATCATGGTCATGGTAACAAAGACCTTCTTGCCCTTTTGGGGGGATGGGACCACAGATCCCAGAGTGAGTTTAAAATATTATTTGTTTACTATAACAAATACTTGTGTCTGATCTGTCTCAGTCGTTACATCTGTAAGGGTGGATTTCCTACAGGGGTTCAGGCTGCAGGACTGCCGTGCATAGACATTTTGAGGGGGAGTGGCCAAAACCAAAAAAGGGGGCTTTTTCGGAACTTTGAATCAATGTTTGCCATGTTGAATGGGCTTTAACCTCTCTTTGCTCTTTCTCACTCTGTCTTCTTTTTTTTTTTGAAGGCATTGTTTTTTGTCTACAAAGTGTGCCGACAACAGAAAATGTTATTAATTTATTAGTGTTTTATTTATGTATTAGTGTTATTTATATTAGATTAGATCAGGTACAATAATTTGATTGAACAATAATTCTAATTATCTTCCAAGAACATGGATATTTTGCACAAGTTTTTAGCACTATTTGAAGACCAGGAGCAAAACATTACTGACAGAAATACAAAAAAGAATTACCAAAATACTAATTTCGTGAATCAACCACTGTCTGTAATTTTGATTGTAATTTGTAATCTACATGTCAATGGGACGACATTCTGTTCTGAAACTGCCGTCTCCACTCTCCAGAGAGTGGGCACAGACTTGTCTGTGAGTGATGCTGCGGAGCGAGCAGGAAAACACGGTGCGGATTAGCGGAGTCAGTGGATCTTTAGCGGAGCAATAACAGAACACTTTTATGGGAATCCTCTGGAGGGGGGCGAGAGGGACACCTCAGCTGATGAGGGCAGAAGGGCAGTGTCTCTAGCCACCGGGCCACCCCCCTGTGCATGGCCCTGCACCCACTGCTACTTATACCAGCCATGGAAATAAGAACAGTTACAATAGCTAAATATGTGGGAGAGAGTTGCTATAGTGTGCCGATATTGCATTGCAATGGGTACCACTTCAAAGTCAATATCAAATCAAAACTAGTTACTACATTATTTGTAATTGAAAGTAGAAAACTTTAAACAGTTACAAAATAGATGTATGAGCTGATAAAAACTTAATTTACCATTAATTGTACCCAGCATATATGTAAAACGTGACCTGAGAGATAGAAAGAGAGGGAGAGAGAGTGCAGAGAGTAAGAGACAATGAAAAGAGGAGTCAAAGAAAAGAGTGCCTCAAGAAAGAGAGCCAGTGAAAAAAAAAGAGACAGAGCAACAGTTACAATCTTCTTTTATCCCTTTCTTGACCTTGTGACTGAAACCCAAAAGTGAGACGTTCAAACTGACCAATCAGATAATTACAACTTCCACCACCATACTTGAGGTGTGACAGTTAGTGACCCCTGATCTACACACATCTTGGCCTACAGGCCTTGATCACTATCAGCCCCTCTATGCCTTTAGGAATTTAAAATGGTCCTTGGGGTAAGAAAGAGGGAGGTTGAAACAGGTAAAGCAAATGTCTTTGAAAATAATCAAAAGATAATTGAAAATGAACAATCTTACATAAAATAAATATAATTTGAATTTAAAACTTTTGTTAATACCTTTTAAATTCTGGTAATTTACTGTAGGAGCACTGTAATGTGAAATTCATGTGACCAATGCTAGAAGGGGAGTGTCATTAATTTAGTGGGGTTAAGACACCTGTTGTGTGTGTGTGTGTGTGTGTGTGTGTGTGTGTGTGTGTGTGTGTGTGTGTGTGTGTGTGTGTGTGTGTGTGTGTGTGTGTGTGTGTGTGTGTGTGTGTGTGTGTGTGTGTGTGTGTGTGTGTGTGTGTGTGTGTGTGTGTGTTAGTATGGAATAATGGGGGTGAGTGCTGCTGGAGCACACATTGTGTTGACCATGCAAACCCGTACAGAATAAAATATGATGCAAGCTGCAAGGATTGGCGTGTCACAGAAGTTATTCCTGCAGTTCCTTAGCAGTTTTGGATTGTTTTTATTGTGCCGCTATACATGTACCAAAGGATAGTTTCCTTTTTTTCCAACATTTGTTCTTAAAAATAAATGAGTCAATTAACTAAAATAAATGTTGTAGAAGTATTGTTTATAGTTTGTTCATTATTAATAGTTAACTAATGTTAACAAATGAAACAAGTGTTACCATGATGAACCTAAAATATTTCCAAAATGAATTCATAGTCAAATTGAAAACAGATTTGATTCATGAAATCGATATCAATGCTCATGGATGCAGCTCTAATGGCTTGTGCAAATGACCAAATTACAGCCATGCTGATATTACAAATACACCACTGTTGCTTGTGTAATATTGTGTGATTATTTGATTGACCAGTGTTCATTTATTTTACAACCACATTTTCTTTAATTTGTTGTAATTTTTCTCTATTATTTTATTCTTTCAGTCATGGCTCTCAACTGGTCCAAAGCAGATTCAAATCAAGTCTGATGAAGAAGTTTCAGTGTCTGTATGAAGGAACAGCAAAGCAGGGAAACCCAACACTCCTGAATGAGATCTACACAGAGCTCTACATCACAGAGAGTGAAAGTGGAGAGATCAATAAAGAGCATGAGGTGAGACAGATTGAGATACAGTCCAGGAGAGCAGAAACAGAGGACACACCGATCAAATGCAGTGACATCTTTAGACCTTTACCTGGACAAGACAAACCCATCAGCACTGTGCTGACAAAGGGAGTCGCTGGCATTGGAAAAACAGTCTCGGTGCAGAAGTTCATTGTGGACTGGGCTGAAGAGAAAGAGAATCAGGACGTCCAGCTCATATTTCCACTTCCTTTCAGAGACCTCAACTTGCTGAAGGACAAAACACTCAGTCTTTCAGATCTTCTTCATATATTTTTTCCTGAAACAAAAGAAATGGAAATATCCAGTGATAAATATAAAGTGTTGTTCATCTTTGATGGTCTGGATGAGTGTCGTCTGTCTCTGAACTTTAATGTGAAACTGTGTAATATATCTGAATCAGCCTCAGTGGACGTTCTGCTGACGAACCTGATTGTGGGAAATCTGCTTCCCTCTGCACTCATCTGGATCACCTCCAGACCAGCAGCAGCGGATCTCATTCCCTCTGAGTGTGTCCATCGAGTGACAGAGGTACGAGGCTTCAGTGAGCCACAGAAGGAGGAATACTTCAGGAAGAGAATCAGTGATCAGAGTTTGGCCCACAGGATCATCACACACCTGAAGGCCTCAAGGAGCCTCCACATCATGTGCCACATCCCAGTGTTCTGCTGGATCTCAGCCACTGTCCTAGAGAAGATGTTGAGTCAAGCTGAGAGAGGAGAGATTCCCAAGACTCTCACTCAAATGTACACACACTTCCTGATCCTTCAGACCAACATCAAACATAAGAAGGACTATAAGAAGAAAATAAAGGATGAAGACTTGATTGTCAAACTGGGGAAATTGGCTTTTCAGCAGCTTATGAAAGGCAACTTGATCTTCTATGAGGAAGACCTGAGAGAGGGTGGCATTGATGTGACAGAAGCATTAGTTTACTCAGGATTGTGCACTCAAATCTTCAGAGAGGAGTTGGGCTTGTATCAGGGGAAAGTCTTCTGCTTTGTTCATCTGAGCATTCAGGAACATCTAGCAGCTCTATATGCACACCTCTTCTGTACAAACAACTTCATAAATGCACACTGGAAGACATTTAATCCATTATCTGGCCTGCATCACACAGCTGTGGATGAGGCTTTACAGAGTAAGAATGGACATCTGGACCTTTTCTTGCGGTTCCTTCTGGGTCTCTCATTGGAGTCCAATCAGATTCTCATACGAGAGCTACTGACACAGACAGGAAGCTGCTCCTACAACAAAGAGGAAACAGTTCAGTACATCAAAGAGAAGATCAAGGAGAATCACTCTCCAGAGAGATCCATCAATCTGTTCCACTGTCTGAATGAACTGGGGGATGATTCACTGATGCAGGAGATCCAAGATTATCTGAAATCTGGAGAAATAAGAGAAACCAAATTCTCCTCTTCACAGTGGTCAGCTCTGGTTTATGTGTTGCTGACATCAGAGCAGGAGATGGATGTTTTTGATCTAAAACGGTTTATTGGAGCCCAAAATACAACAGATGAAGTTCTTCAGAAGCTGCTGCCGGTGGTTAAAGAATACAGATCAGTTCAGTAAGTCACACTGACAACAATCACCACACTAATAAAACATGATCACATTTATGATTTTAGCATGTGCTTTCTTACCAATACAACACAAGTGGAAATTTTCACCAAATCCCATTATTAGCAGCAGGAGTGGATAATCTCCAATTATCTCCAAAGCGACCCACCCCCTATTTGTTTCATTTTTATTTATTTTTACATTAACTGTAATAGAAAGTAGAAGTTACAGTGATCGTGAATATTCAAACCATACTCTGGAGTTTATTCTCTGGAGTTTTTTAGTTTGTGAACTTTGACATTGTGGAATGTTTTTTTTAGACGGCACTTTTGTATTTTTTTTCTAGGAAATATATTTTGCTGTTAAATACCCATACAAAATCATTAGGTAAAGAAAGCACTTTGTTCAGGATTTAGCTATATATATATATATATATATATATATATATATATATATATATATATATCACGCTATGGGCGTGGTCAGCAGCTCATGATTCGCCCAGTCTCCATGTGCGCGTTAAAGTTGCTTGACGTCACCCATAGGAATAAAGTGGAGTGTGGCGCGACAGAAGTGTTGCACGGACAAGTGGATTAGTACCGTTAGCCTCAAATACTGCTCTGAAGCCATATTACGGTACAGATTCACTTGTCCGTGCGACACTTCTGTCGCGCCGCACTCCACTTAATTCCTATGGATGATGTCAAGCAACTTTAACGCGCCCACAAAGCATCCCGGGAAGGCGGCGCTGCATTTGGAAAAATGCTGCGCGTCAAAAAGCTGGATGATGCTCATCTTTATGCAAATGAATCCGTTGAACGTGACACGACTATCCAATAGAAGTAGAGCACATGGAGACTGGGCGAATCATGAGCCCCTGGCTCAAAACCACTCCCATAGCGGTAAACTTGAGGAATGCTTACGGTGCAGATCCACTTGTCCGGGCGACACTTCTGTTGCGCCGCGCTCCACTTTATTCCTATGGGTGACGTCATGCGACTTTAACGCGCCCGCAAAGGATCCTGGGAAGGCGGCGCTTCATTTGGAAAAATGCTGCGCGTCAAAAAGCTGACCGATGCCCATCTTTATGCAAATGCATTCCGTTGAACGCAACGCGACTATCCAATAGAAGCAGAGCATATGTAGACGGGGGGAAGTCTCTCGCAGGTCCTCTGTTCTAGACTGGCCGCTGGCTCAAAACCACACCCATAGCGGTAAACTTGAGGAACGCCCATCAAAGTACAAATGTGGGGAGGCGTCGCGACACCACACTTCAGTCGTGTCGCAAAAGTGGATCTCTACCGTTATGAGGGGAGGCGTCGTAACAACACGCTTCAGTCGTGTCGCAAAAGTGGATCCGTACCGTTAGAGTCAGTGTGGATTTAGTGTGCATTAAGTGCACTGAGCTTTGACATTTATCAGTCTTGGACACTTACTTCCTGCTGGATGCATGTGCCCTAAAGTGGCCAAGACCTCAAGTGTGGGTATTGGGACAGGGCCCTTAAGTTTTGTCTTAAGTTTGGAATATTAACTCAAGGGAACAGGATATGACGAGATTGCATTCTCATGGTAACAACATCTTTATGTCATGGCCACACAATAGGAAGTCATGGCCTATGGCAAGCCGTTTTGACTTCTATTCATTTCCAGGATAAGAATTATTGATATCTACAATTCAGTTTCCACTAGTTAAAATGCCAATTCTGGATATCAGAAATTGGATTTTTTACAATGGCTAGTTTTGAAATAAGGAATTAGATTTCCACCAGCAAAAATGTGAATTATTGATATCAACAATGGTGCCATCGCTTGCAGAAATACAAATTCTTGATATCTTGATATCTGTAATTGTATTTATTTTTACACCAATGATATCATTCAAACATGTGTGAGATTTTATGTAAGATAAAAAAAATTAAATTGATACTTTTATTCATTAAGGTTCCATTAAAAAGATCAAAAGTGACAGTTACGACATTTATAATTTTATAAAAGATTTCTATTTAACAACGGGTTAGGTAAGCCTACAACCCTCTTTAAATAAATGCTTTAATACATTTAATAAATGCTGTTCATTGAATTTTCAATTCATCACAGAATCCTGGAAAAAGTGTCACCATTTCCAAACAAATAAGAAGCAGCACAACTGTTTTGAACATTGATAATAATCAAAAATGTTTCTTGAGCATCAAATCATCATATTAGAATGGTTTCTGAAGGATCATGAGACACTGTAGACTGGAGTAATGATGGTGAAAATTCAGCTTTAATAGCAGGAATATTATTTTACATGGTAATATTTTCACAGTATTTTTGATCAAGTAATGCAGCTTTGATGAGCAGAAGAGGCGTCTTTTAAAAACATAAATATTTTTTTTAATGTTTCCAAACTTTAAACGGGTACTGTACACTAAAAAAACAAACATAATTCGTCTTATCCCAAAGTGTTTTAAACTCATTGACTCATCTGTATTGGTTAATCTCTTTACACAATTACCATTCTGTATTATCCATTTTAATAGGCCTACTTGAAGTACCATATATATGTTTTAAATATTCTAAATGCCTGACAATCATGCCGGTAAAGCTTTAATTAAATATGACTGGTTCTGTAGGCCTATACGCCAGTAGTTGACAATAAATGAATTGACTTCACTTTAAGAATGTAACGTATTAGGCTACAATATTTAATTTCAGCTAGTCATTCATAAACTTTTAATACGATTACGAATTATTTACATTTGTATTTTTCACATTTTTTAAATTTATTTTAAACTAGTGTTAGTTCATCATGTTCACTTTTTTTAATCTCTACAGGTTGAGTAATTGTGGCGTGACAGATGAAGGTTGTGGTGCTCTGGCTTCAGCTCTGAGATCAAACCCCTCACACCTGAGAGAACTCAATCTGTCATTAAATAATCTAGGAACATCAGGAGTGAATCTGCTCTCTGATGGACTGAAAGATCCTCACTGTAAACTGGAGACACTGAGGTAAATCATCTCTCTGAGAGTCACACACTCACTGATACTCACAATGAAATATTCTCAAATAGTTTATAGTTGTATCAGTTGTGACAGGGATGTAGGATCATCTGTAGAGTTTTATCCATATGTATCGAGTGTTAAAAGGAAAGACAAATACCTTTTACAAAAATGCCTCACACACACAATTTCTTAGAGATGTTGTGAAGCTTGTAAGGTGTTTTGCAAAGACATGTAGTTTGTGAGTTTTCTGTTGAACATGGTTCCTGCTCAATGGTTATTGGCCTTCAGAGACGAGGAGTCTAGATATGGCTGAATAGCATTTCCCTTTCAGTCGATAACGTCAGACGTAGTCGACGGTCGACTGAATGGGGATCACGCCAGGGAGCCTGTCATCTTCGAGTACTATTGAACGAGCCAATGAAATTGGCGTGCGTGATTTGCATCACACATTTCGACCCGCGGCGCGGGTATAAATACGGAAGCGGATGCACGCACTAGTTGCCTTTAACTTCGGAGCCGATCGTTTCTGATGTCTCTGAAGAGTGCTGTTGTATTCAGCGAGCGAGTGTGTCGGTGTTCTTGCGGGAAGACCTCACAGTGTTGGTGTTCTACAGTGTGGTGCAGCGTTGATCGCAAGCTTCTCAGCTCTCAACTGCTGTTTTAACAGCATCAAATTTCTCTGTTTTGTTGTGTGTTCACGGTTGGTTAGAGGGCGAGAAGTGAGTGCTTCACTGTTTTAGTTGAAAGACTATTTCAGTGTTTGCCGCGGTCATTCCCTGTGTGCTCCGGCACTGGTGACGGTCTCATTTCCTAAAAGAGCAATACGGGTGTGAGTGTGTCTTTTTCAAGATGCCATTCCATCCGTGCGTTTCTGGGTGCGGTATGGCGCTGTCCCCTTCTGATGGTCACGAAAGCTGTGTCACATGTTTGGGCTTACAGCATGCTGAGGCAGCTTTTGTGGATGACTCATGTTCCCATTGCGGGAACATGGCCATCTCGGTGTTGAGATCTAGACTCGCCTTCGCAAAAAGCGTTGGTGCAGTCCCCGCCTCTGGGCCCTGCCCTTGTTCTTCTTCTGGGTTACCTTCCCAGAGAAAGACTGGGGTGCCGTCCAAGCTGGGTGATCTGAGGATCACAGTGAGGGGTAATCCGCCCAGCCACGCCCCGTGGATCCCTCACTCCTCTTTCGCACCGCAACCGGTGGAGCTCCCCAATGAACCTGCTGGTTCCTCTGTAGTGGACCGACCAGTCGTTTCATTTGGGGCCCCTCCAGGGGACAGTATGTCTATCGCAGCATTGGAAGGGGAGCTGAACTCTGGAGATAACGACTCAGCTGCGCTGCCTCCTCCTGGGAGACCAGTGTTGTCCGAACCAGATCCAGAGATGTCAGCTATGCTGAAAAAGGCCGCCGAGGCGGTAGGGCTCGTGTGGAACCCTCCACCGTGTCCCGAGCCGTCTCGGTTGGATGATTGGTTTATCGGGGCGGGCCGTGCTGGTTCTCAGCCCGCCGCCCCGGTGCCTTTCTTTCCTGAAGTGCATGAGGAGCTTACGAGGGCATGGATGGCACCTTTCTCTGCCAGAAACCGCCTAAGTAGCTCCTCCCTCCTCACTACCCTTGACGGGGGAGCGGTGAAGGGTTATGAGGCTATCCCTCCAGTGGAGCGCTCTGTTGCGATGCAACTGTGTCTGGCGGCCGCTGCTTCCTAGAGGGGTGATCCTCGTCACCCCTCTAAAGCCTGTAAGTCCTTGTCCGCTCTTACGGGCAAGGCTTACAAAGCTTGTGGGCAAGCCGCTTCCTCTCTGCATGCCATGGCGTTGCTCCAGGTCCACCAGGCCCAGGCACTGAACATGAACATGCACGAGGGTAGCCCGGACCGTGAGCTCATGGGTGAGCTCCGCACTGCAACTGACCTCGCCCTCCGGGCCACGAAGGTTGCAGCTCGCGCAGTCAGTTCGGCGATGTCCACACTTGTGGTCCAGGAGCGCCATCTCTGGCTCAACCTGGCTGATATGAGAGAAGCGGACAAGGTTCGGTTCCTGGACTCTCCCATTTCCCAGGTTGGGTTATTTGGCGACGCTGTGGAGAATTTTGCCAAGCAGTTCTCTACAGCCCAGAAGCAGACGGAGGCTATCCGACACATCCTGCCCCGGCGGGACGCTGCTGCCTTCACCCGCCCGCCGAGGTCAGATCCTCCACCAGCTCGTCGCCGAGGGTGTCTGCCCGCGGCCGCCTCAGCTCCCGCTGGTCCATCGCAGCAGCCTACACCCAGGTCCCGGCGTGGAGCTCTTGGAGTGGTAACCGATCCACTCCCTCTGGCCGGTTGGAGGGCCAGCTGGAGTTTTTCGTTGTGTGTGTTTGTTCCGCCGCTGACTCCGGGGTCAGCGGTACCCACATTTTCAGAAAAAGAGCAATTTCTCTATTCCTGGGTCCCAAGAGGACCAGTTGGCGAGTGTGACCCTGTAAATAGCCTTACACCCCTAAGCTCTCCCTTGGTCGCCAGCAGGCAGCATGGCGCGTTCGAGGACCCGGTCTCCGCCTTTCTTACGTGCCCACTGCCGCTAGAGACACTGGAGACAGGTAAGTGTTGCGCAGCACACTAACACCACACTCTCCACTTTGCTGCCCCACTTCAGGCTCGGCTTCGTGCGCAGGTCAGTGATAATTATCACACTTCGTGTTGAGCAGACGTGCTCCTGGACTCCAGTGATATCCATCACACCTTGTGTTGAGCAATGCTCCTGACTTGTGCACGTATATCTTGTCTTACTGGCGAAGGACTTGATTTAGCCGCCTCCAGCCAGTATGAAGACTAGTTATAAACTCATTCTTCATGCTACTAATTGGTGGGTCGTGACTATCCTGGCCCAGGTTTGGTCTGCAGCTTCGACCTGAATGACATGTGCTTCAGATCTCTACCTTCCGCGCCGCAGGCCATCCTGTGTGTTGCGCGTGAGGGTTGAAGTATCAGTACAGAGTCCTTCCCTTCGAGGGCTTCAGAGCCCGTTGGGTCTTCAGGTCAACTGGGAGAGAGTAATCTCGCCCACGGGTTGAGTATCTCTTTGTCAGTTTTTGGAGTGGACTCGGTCCAACACGTCTCTCCAATGAGAGTGTGTTCAGCTGGTGCTTCTTGAAGTGAGAAAGGGTCTCTATCTCTGAAAGGAATTTTCAGAGGCTTCTGGGGCATTTGGTAGATGCAGCCACTTGGCTTCCTCCATATGAAGACCGCTTCAACGCTAGCTTCTCGACCGAGTCCCGAGGTGACCGTGGCAGAGCAGCTCACCCTGTGTGACTACGTCATCCCGGTCTGCTGCCAAACCCTCAGCAACTGAGGGGCCATGTATAAAGGGCGTGTTTTACCGGGGGCCTGGGCGACCCTTGACTACACGGGCATTCGTGCCTCGAGTTGTTAGACATTGCGACCGTTGCGCAAGCTTCCCTTGCATGTCACAACTCACCCGTCACCTCCTCCTCGGAGTCTGAAGCTTCTGAGGACGCTTTGTTTCCCTTTTCCCGCTCTACTCAATCATGCCGCCAACGAGCCTCACGACAGTTACAGCCAGGGTGAGTGTAGACTCCACCCCCTGGGGTCCAGCTGGGTCATGACCACTCCGGGGCCGCTCATTGCCTCTCCGGGTTCGTCTCCCTGCCAGTTGTTTCTGTCCGAGCGGACAACCCTTGGGCAGACACTGGCTCTCAGCTGCCCCAGGGCCCCGCAGAAATGCGTTTCCCCAGTGAGCCTCCTAAAAGCGACTGCGACTCGGGGTTGCCTTGCGCCTGCTCAAGTCAGTGAATTTATCACACTTAAAGTTGAGCAGAAATGCTCCTGAAACTCAGTGAAGTTCATCGCACTCAGGTGTTGAGCAGCAATGCTCCTGTAGCTCAGTGAATTCATTGCACTCAGGTGCTGAGCAGAAATGCTCCTGAAGCCCAGTGATTTCTTTCACACTCGTGTTGAGCAGAAATGCTCCTGTGCTCAGTGAGGTTCTTCGCACTCAAGTGTTGAGCAGAAATGCTCCTGTAGCTCAGTGAGTTTATCACACTCAGGTGTTGAGCAGAAATGCTCCTGAAGCTCAGTGAACTTATCACACTCAAGTGCTGAGCAGAAATGCTCCTGAAGCGCAGTGATCTTCACATGTCGTGTTGAGCAATGCTGCTGTCTTTTGCGCCCGTCGCTTGCACCTCGGTGCCAAGTCAGGAGGGAACAGGTCTTCATAGTTGCCCCTTATTGGCTCAACCTGACCTGGTTCCCATTGACAGCCTTCCTGACTTCCCCTGATTCAGGGACGGGGCACGATGGCACCCGCGTTCTTCCCCTGGAGATTCTGGGCGGTTCTACATCTGAACGTGGAGGTTCAGACGGCTATCACAGAAAATGTGATAGTTACCATCACTTCTGCCTAGCACCCCCTGAAGAGGTGTTGTGTTTACGCTTTAGAAGTGGAACCTAGTCGTTGAGTGTGTCTTCTCTCCTGAGGAGATCCTGAAAGCTTTCGATCATTTCAGTGCTCCCTTTCCTGCAAGTTTGGTTGGAGTAGGCTGTTTTCCTCCATCATCGAAATAATGCTGCCTCTGTATTCTTGACGCACATCATGATGTAGAAGCATGGGAAGCACATCCTGATCGTCAGGTTCCTGAGGGAGCATGGTAATATAAACACCTTGCTCCCCTCTTCATCCTCTTGGGCCTTATCTCTGGTGCAACTGCACTGCAGAGACCGCCCCTGAGCCATTGCGGGCAGTAAGTTAAAAATTCTGTTAAGCCAGTTCTCCTACTCGCATGGTCTCTACTAGAGGGTAGGGACTTGCTCTCTTGGGTCAACATTTTGTGCCTGGAGTTCGGGCCAGCTAACTCTCATGAATCGAGACCCCGGCCTGGATTGTGCCCAAGGTTCCTACCTCTCCTGTAAGTAGGATCAGGTGGTGAGCCTGTAAGCGCTGCCTGGAGGAGGCAGACCCAGCCCTGGCTTCTCTGTCCGTCCGCTTCTTAGCGGTTAGACGTGTACAGAACGCAGCCTTAGACCTCAGACCAGCTTTTATCTGTTAGGAATCAGCAGAGAGGGAAGGCTGTTCCAGGCAAAGTGGCCCACAGGTGTGGTTGCCTTATTTTTCGGTAAAAGATTCCGAGATGCTCGTGTCCACTTAGGTGTTGAGCTCCTCAATGATGAGTGTTTTAAAAGCTCCGTCTGGGCATTGACAGTAGAGTTCTCAACTGGCCTGAAAATTACAACCCGACCCGACCCGGCCCGTGGCTTTTAAAGCCCGGACCCGAAGTAACCCGACACATCAACATGAATTATCTGCCTGAACCCGGCCCGACACCGATTTTCTTTTTTTTTCTTTCTTTCTTTTTTTACACGTATTATCATGACCAGCAGACGGGAATTCAAATCAACCTTTAATGTTCACGTCTTTTAACAATAGCCTACAAACAATACAAACAACTGAAACAAACTTTAAATATATAAATAGGCTATATAGGCTACTAAATATGCCTCAAATAAAAATCTTCTGGACGACCCTGTTTTTTTTGCTGTCATATTTCATCAGCACCTTGCATTTTGAGCTTTGCACATAACCTGTAGAATTTCCATCAGAATCCAGCACCACTCCAAACACTTTCCAGACCTCTGATTTTCCCACTCCTGTAGTAGCGACGGTGAATTCACCTGCGGCAAGTTTACTTTTCACCAACTCCATCTTCTTCTCCAGGCTAAAGGCGTGCAGGCAGCGGCGTTAGGTCTGCCCCCGCGATGCACGTTGCACGCAGCAGCCAGACTTTCTTTACGGTGAACAGCAGCGATGATTAATAAATGTTTTGTTTTTTTCACTGAGCTGAAAAGATAAAGCCCGAGGTCCGACCCGACCTGAGTCATTTGCTTATATTTTCGACCCGAACCCGGCCGACCTGGCCCGTTGAGAACTCTAGCTGACAGAGTGCTTTGCTGACAGATTTAGAGTTGGGGGCTTGGCGACACCTATTGAACCGTTGCGTCCCGTGGGCTCCCTTCTCATGAAGCCAGTTTCACTGTGAGCCCGGTTCAAGTGTCGGCTTGCTGCGCCATTCCCCTCCTATGGACTGGATACGTGCGCTTCTATTCCAGTTGAGTTCCCTTAAGGCGAACCCTGTTGAGTTCCTCCATACCCCTCCGACGCCGGACGTGCAGAACGTCTGGTGTCAGGCCTACCACTCGTAAGCAGTGTGAAACCTGTGTTAGGTTGGATCCATATGTTGCGGTCCCTACGGTGATCCCATATGTGTATTCTTCCACGATACGGCTCCCCACGGTGAGCCCGTTTCTTCCCTCGGCAGAGTTCCTCTGCCGTTACTGTCCAGTAAGTCTCCCCCCGTCTAAGGCTGGAGCCACCCCAGTGACATTCCGTATGTTATACTGCCCGGTCATCCACCCAGTTCATATGTGTATTCTCCACATTACCTCCCTCTGGGTAGGATGTGGCTTCCGCAGCGTCCCTTTCTTCCATTGTACGGGGAACGCTTTCCCAGTGGTCCTGTAGGAACAGCAGTGACTTCCCTGGCCTAAGCCTTGTCCTTCCCCGCCTGAAAATTGCGGGGGCATCAGGAGGCTTTTTTCTAGGCACCGGAAGGTGGCAGCTTTAGTGGCGTTTTAAAAGGTTATCCCCATTCAGTCGACCGTCGACTACGCCTGACGTTATCGACTGAAAGGGAACGTCCTGGTTGCGTATGCAACCCACCGTTCCCTGAAGGAGGGAATGGAGGACGTAGTCCCCTTGCCACTACCGCTGGACCACCGCTGACCCGGGTTACGCTCGGCTCCTCACCGAAAAGCAACTAGTGCGTTGCATCCACTTCCGTATTTATACCCGCGCCGCGGGGGCGGAGTGTGTGATGCAAATCACGCACGCCAATTCCATTGGCTCGTTCAATAGTACTCGAAGATGACAGGCTCCCTGGCGTGATCCCCATTCAGTCGACCGTCGACTACGTCTGACGTTCCCTCCTTCAGGGAACGGTGGGTTGCATACGCAACCAGGACGTTCTCTGTCCATCATCACTGTCTCATCTGAAAAATAGAGTTGTGTATCATTTGCAAACTAATGTGGAAAAGTATTTTAATTATATATTTGTTCAGTTGTATTTAATTTTGTGATTGCTAATTTAGTATGTTCTTTTTAAATTACTTGTCTTTTTAAATCACTTGAGAGTTTACTTGTCTTTAATAATGCTTGACATTTATATTAGTTAGGTTAGTTGTTTTTATGGTATTTTTTAAACCATACGTTTAGGATTTTAAACCAAAGTGTTCTTTAGCCTGTTTTCTTTTTTTTTGTTCATGGCACAATGAAATATTTCCAATAGGACTTGGAAAGAATGTGAATTATTTCTTAGTTTTTTATTTTTATTTTTTTTTACCTTATATATTAATTGAAATTAGCAATCATGAGCAGAATCAAATCGGAATCATTAAAATTCAAGCGATACCCAACCCTAGTGTAGACCAACTGTACATTATCCTTGTTACATAGTTTCTGCAGGCCCAGATCAGAGCTGTACCCTTATAAAAGCTCATTAATATTCAGAAAGGAAATCACTAATTGATCGGTGGCGTTCGTTCACCTGTCTTCACCTCTACATTTAGGACATTAACTCACAGGATACACAAAATGAGGTGGAAATATGACAGAATCAAACTCACAGTGTAATGAAATCATCTCATAGGAATTTATTTTAAAGGTGCTCTTAAGTGATGTCGGGTGACGTTTAAAGTATTGTCAAACAAAACGGAGACTAGCTAGACCCTCCCTCCTCCTCATCCGCACACTAACCCCCCAAACCCCTCCCCCAAATCCTTCTTGTCGGTTATTGGCTGGAACAGTTTATGTTTCGTGGTGCGGCTTAGCCCAGTTTGTTTTTGTTGCCGTTTTTTTACAGTGTGTTCAGGGGACAGGCAGCTAGTGGATAAATAGTTTTAATAATTGAGGATTTATAATTGAGAAGTAATAGAAGATAACACTAGCACAGCTATTCGCCGGTTCCTACTGTTAGATTTTGCTGTATTTGGCCGAGCAGTGGTTTGGGTGGCTCGCCAATGTATTAGATTTCTCCAATACATAAAATAAGTAAGCTTGACCAGAGTTCTTGTGGGGAGAAGAATTTATTGAATGTAGTAGTGTAGCACAGTTCTTCAGCATCGATGTTAGCATGTCACCCTTCAACAATCTTAACCCAAAGTTCTGTTTGTGAGACAGAACTTTATACATGAAGACATATGGGCTACAAACAATAGAAACTGGTTAGGACCTCCCACAGGAGATCGATCTAACCTGCTAATCTACTCTGAGCAATGCTGTTTCTTTGTCATTCACACCAATCAGTTTCTGTGGGCCATACACCTGTATGGGCCATTCAGTTTCTATAGGCCATACATCTGTATGGGCCATTTGGTTCACACCTTTACAGACACAGATAGAGTTGATTACATCTGAGGCACAGTAACAATGTAAATGCATCTGACTATAGTTAACTGAAAATACATATAATCTTTCACTACGCCCCATGACCCTTTGCTCAAATTATGGGAGTAACTTCCTTTAAAATGTAAACAATCAGCAAAAGGTTCGCTCTATGAACGCAATATAAAATACTAAGCATTTTCAAAAACTGGGCACAATGAGATGACATTATTCTCCTCACCCTTCAACCATCGAACATTAAAAGGACATTAAAAAGTGTAAAAGCATTAACAAATTACTACAACAAACTGTGAATAACCCAAAGCTTGATTATTTCCGCAGCAATAATATGGATGTTAAAAATCACCGTAGTTACAATATGTGTCTGCATTATGTAACTGTGTTCAGTAACTGTAACTGAAACTGTAACGTGGCAGAGTATCCAAAATGAACAGTCTTTATTAAAAAATCAAAATAAACACACAAGAGATCATAAGCATAAACGAGAACTGATAGATGTGTCATTGATAAATAAAGCTTCCAAATAAAAATATTTTATAAACTGATGTAATACATATTTTTGAGTCATGAAAAATGAGTTTAAACAAGTTTGAGTTGTTAAATAACATTTCAAAGTGTTTAAATACATTTTTTTTTTATGTCAGACGGTACAACTAATTAGTGTGTGTGTGTGTGTGTGTGTATATATATAATGCTGTTGTTGTACAACCTGACATGGAAAGTGTACCAATCTACCCATGCTTGAAACTAGAAAATTAGTTTTTACCAGTATTTGAGAGAGATCTACAAATATTTTCACTCTGCCACAAGGATCAGTCGCGCTCCTCTGGATGATGTATTATCATCTTTACTGTTATTATCTTGTCAATTCATAATAAAAAGAGCCATCCTTACAGTTGTGTCACCCTGACATTTGAGAATATACAAATTGTTGGACAAATGTTTTTCAACAGCTTTAAAACTACTGATATTTATCAAATTTGTTTACATAAAAGGTTTAAAATAAAAAATGATAACATAGTATTTTGTTTTACATTTTTTAATATTAAGACACAATTTTAAATAGTTTTCTTAAGTCTGTTCATTAGTTCGGACAGTTGCACAACCTGACATTCTGGAGGTTTAAGATAACAAAACATAAAATAATATTTATTATTTAAATGTACTAAATTTAATTGAAACTAAATAGGTTTTATAGAATGATGTGATATATGTCATGAATTTATCAAATTAAATTAAAAGGAAAAAATGCACTTGGACAAAAAAATATGCACATTATATCATTGACCCAAATACAGGGTTAAAACAAAGAAAGCCAAATTAGACACAGCTGAAACTGATGGGTAACTATGGAAACAAACGAGGGCATAATCTGTAATCATAAAAGTCAACAAGGATAGGATCGGGAACACAGGCAAACAGGAACAACAGAACCAAACCAAAACACAATGAAACTAATGCTCATGACATTAACAATGAGTGATACTATTTCAAAGTGGTTTCTGTCATTTGACATAAGAATATTGTATTTACCTGCTTAAAAAATACTAGATAATACTGCTAATACAGATTAGAAGTGAAAAGGGCGAGACAATAAAATTTTAAAGCATCCGTGTGAAAACAAACGTCACATTTTTCTCTTGACATCTGAAAATAAATCATGAAATTTCACAGCTCGTTCAGTCAAACTGATGGATAAGGATTATTTACCGCAACCTTATGATTTGATTCAGTCTTTTTGCACGGAACTTCCCGAAACCTGTAGTGCCTCCCATAATCTAAAACGCAGTAGGCATGTTAGGAAAAGGGTGGATATAGGAAATCTGCAGTTAAGTCATTAATAAATATTAATATACAAAGAATGTTCTCTACAGGTTGAGTAATTGTGGAGTGACAGATGAAGGTTGTGCTGCTCTGGCTTCAGCTCTGAGATCAAACCCCTCACACCTGAGAGAACTGAGACTGTCTGGAAATGAACTAGGAACATCAGGAGTGAATCTGCTCTCTGATGTACTGAAAGATCCTCACTGTAAACTGGAGACACTGAGGTAAATCATCTCTCTGAGAGTCACACACTCACTGATACTCACAATGAAATATTCTCAAATAGTTTATAGTTGTATCAGTTCTGACAGGGATGATTATCTGTAGAGTTTTATCCACATGTATCGAGTGTAAAAAGGAAAGACAAATACCTTTTACAAAAATATTTTTCACACAATACAGGTGAGTCTCTTTATTTCTTAGAGATGTTGTGAAGCTTGTAAGGTGTTTTGCAAACACATGTGGTTTGTAGACTTTTGCCCTACGCTTCTGACTTAGGTTAAACCGGTTTTCCTTGACACCTGAAAATATCATACTCAGTTGAGTTACCTCTGAACGCGCGGGTTGACACGCAGCGCCATGTCTTTAAAATTATTATTTAAATGTACTAAATTTAATTGAAACTAACTAGGTTTTATAGAATGATGTGATATATGTCATGAATTTATCAAATTAAATTAAAAGGAAAAAATGCACTTGGACAAAAAAATATGCACATTATATCATTGATCCAAATACAGGGTTAAAACAAAGAAAGCCAAATTAGACACAGCTGAAACTGATGGGTAACTATGGAAACAAACGAAGGCATAATCGTTAACCATAAAAGTCAACAAGGATAGTATCTATCACAATGAGATCACTCTATCAATTGGTAGAAAGGTCTCTAGTGTTTTGCTAAATAACTTGTCCCTAACTAACTAACTTGCTGCAGCAATAATCAACAGACAGACTTCAGCAAATGTCTTTAAATGCTTTAAAGGGGTGGTAAAACACGATTTCACTTTTCTAACTTTAGCTAGTGTGTAATGTTGCTGTTTGAGCATAAACAACATCTGCAAAGTTACAGCGCTCAAAGTTCAAAGCAAAGGGAGATATTTGCTTTTAAAAAAATTAATTTCTAAGGACTACAGCAAACAGCCGGTTTTGGACTACACGACATTCCTCCGGGTTTGCTGACGTCAGCATATCCCATTATTTACATAAACCCCTCCGAGAATACTTAATAAGCGGGGCGAGTCCATTTTATATTGCTGTTTTGGAGATGAGTTGTCGCAATGCCGTCGAAACGCTGCTGTTATTTTCATCCCGGTTGGAGGTCCACTTTGTTCAGCCTTCCTAGGGACGAGGGAGTTAGGGATCAATGGTTAAAATTTATTTTTAACTCGGTCCCTCATAATTATGACCCAAATCTCGCTCTCTGTGCTGAACATTTTACGGAGGAAAGCTTCCACAATCGTGGTGAGTTCAATGCAGGATTCACACATCGGCTTGTCCTGAAAGATGGAGCAGTTCGGTATATATACGGTATATATATCAATTTGTATACGGGCCACAACCACGTAAGTATGATTTATTTTTCGTGGATGTGTTTTCCTGTAATAGTTCGTATTGTTAATTGTACGTTGTAAGGAAGTAAACAAATGACAACGCTGTTTAGCTCTGCTGGTTTGTTAAATGCTCATTCATACTTAACGTTATCCGACAAACACCTAACGTTACAAACTTTTTTTTAATCTCAACAGTGAACTTGTAATTAGTGTAAATTATTCTTTCATTAGAGCTTTTATGTTTATCTACATGCTTGTTTATCTACAGGCATGCTAAACATGGTTCTGTGTTTGATTTGGCTAACGTTACTGTAGTAAAGCCAATGTTTAGTGTTCGTTTTGGGTTATAAAAAATTATAATTATAAATAGTTCTGTCGACAGATATTTGGCCACAATCGTTCTAAAAATACAAAAGTAACGGTGGCATACAGTCAGAAACGATCACTATAGATCCCCAGTCTTTACTCAAACAAATCCCTTTGAGGACTGTAGTATAAATTGTTAGAACGATTATATGAAATTTTTGTTTATGGAGCTTTTTTTTTTGTAATTCTATAATAATTAGTACAATTAAATAACAGCGTATCTAAAAAGTAATGAGAGAACAACAAAAAACAGACCTTTCTGAAATGTCGTTTAACAGCCGTTCTTGAACAGATTCTGCTCCATCATCTTCACTAACGTTTCCCCGGGTCCGATTGGTTTTTATTGACGCCATTGTTTATAATACACCAAAGCACAAACTACCGTAAAGGTAAGGGGTGTGACGTTTCCGGAAAACATGCACTAGACGGTTAGCGAATCACAACACACTGGGCCAAGCTAACCAACCTGAGCCCATTGCGTAGTTTTGAGGGACTGGCTTCATAAAACCAGGAAACCATCGGACCGTTTTTACAAGGAGGAACAGAGCAGTGTAGAATAAAGGTAAAATATATGAAAAATAATGCAATTTTTAAAAAACGAAGCATGAACATGTTACAATGGACCCCACAAACACAATCAAGCCTTCGAAAAAATGCGTTTTACCACCCCTTTAATCACGGCCGGGAGATCCCAGAGCAGTTCTCCAGAGCATCTCCCAAGAAGAAGCAAGGCCGGAGGATCTCAGACAAATTCCATTGAGAATCCCATCATCAAACACGAATACAACAGTTTTTATAGACATGATGCATCCCATAATTTCCCCACAATTTGATTGGTTTTCATAGACAAGCCCTCTTGTTACTTCATAGGTTTCAAGTTTAGACATTGTTAGAATGGAAATGAAATGGTCCAAACAAGAAGTGCCCCAAATCTTGGTCTTTTATTATGAACAGATAATACAATATACCGGCACCGGCTGGAGTAAAAGCTCAGCTCAATATCCTTTGTCTAGGGTTTATATAGTGAAAGTCTTAAAGAAAAGAATACAGGTCTAACCAATAAAATCAAACATTACATCATAGATATCATATAGACGTTATATAACAACTTCTTAATATGGGCAATATCCTGTAAGATTTCCAACAGATCCTGGGTATCCTAAAGGCTTTTCACATACACACAATGTAAAGAAAAGGACAAACATTAAGAGGAGGGGGCTACTCCATCCTCCATATCTGAATACCATATGTTTGACTTACACAAGGAAAAATGTGCAGACGTGGCAGTTGTGCTGGCTAAAATATCATATATGTTTTATTCTACACGTATGCTGAAAAGGAGAAATATATTTCTAACAGACATCTGTCTAGTTTCATTTCCCCTATTTGTCATTTTCACACACACACACACACACACACACACACACACACACACACACACACACACACACACACACACACACACACACACACACACACACACACACACACACACACACACACACAAAGTCACAAGTTTTCGTTAAAGGGCACACATACATTTAAGCCAAATAACAGAACATCTTAGTACATCGTGTTTCAGAATGTTAGAATGTTAGATGTTACAGTCATGATTAGTTTGATATACAGTTTACAATTGTATTCATTAAAAAATCCATCACATGAGTTTTCTGTTGAACATGGTTCCTCAGTTCCAGATGGTTAATGGCTTTCAGAGACAAGGAGTCTAGATATTGCTGAATAGCATTCCCCTGTCCATCATCACTGTCTTATCTGAAAAATGGATTTGTGTATCATTTGCAAACTAATGTGGAAAATTGTAGACCAACTGTACATTATCCTTGTTACATGGCTGCTGATCAAATAAATCAGGAATGTTTAACCTAGTTTCTGCAGGCCTAGATCAGTGCTGTGTTTACCCTTAAAAAAGCTCATTAATATTCAGAAAGGAAATCACTAACTGATCGTTGACGTTTCGTTCGCCTGTCTTCACCTCTACATTTAGGACATTAACTCACAGGATACACAAAATGAGGTGGAAATATGACAGAATCAAACTCACGGTGCAATGAAATGATCTCACAGGAATTTATCTTAATAATTGAGAAGTAATATAAGATATCGGCTATCCACCTTTTCCTACGCCCCATGACCATTTGCTCGATTTATGGAGTAACTTCCTTTAAACTGTAAACAATCAGCAAAAGGTTTGCTATATGAACTTAATATAAATAATAAGCTTTTCAAAAACTGGGCACAATGAGATGACATTATTCTCCTCACCCTTCAACCATCAAACATTAAAAGGACACTTAAAAGCATTAAAGCATTAAATTAGACATTTAAAAGTGTAAAAGCATGAAATGGTTGATTTATGAATACAATTTTCTAACTTTAGTTAGTATGTAATGTTGCTGTTTGAGCATAAACAACATCTGCAAAGTTACAACTCTCAAAATTCAAAGTAAAGGGAGATATTTGCTTTAAAAGAAGTAGTTTTTTAAGGACTTCAACAAACTGATAGGGACATAAACCCCGCCCCCGAGAACATGCAACAAAGGGGGTGAGTCCATGAGAAGAGGAAGAGTAGTTGTAGTAGAGCACATTTGGGAGTCTGCTCAAGTTGTCGTCTTTTCAAATGTATTGCAAAACAGCATGCAACACAAATGCAATAGCATGTCACTCTGTAGGCATCTTACAACTGTTCCCAAAAGAGCAATTTATAGATTATCATGACAGATTATGCTAATCAAATATTTGAAGATAGTTAACTCCACATCAGCTGCATAAATTCTTCAACTACAGTGGAATTCAACTGGAGGCACTTCCAAAAACTGGAAGTGCCTCCAATATCTAAAACACAGTAGGCTCGTTAGGAAAAGGGTGGATATAGGAAATCTGCAGTTAAGTCAGTAAAAAATATTAATATACCAAGAATAATTAACATGTACAATATTAATTATTTATTAATTATTATTATTATACTTTTTTTCTGGAACGTTATTCAGATGTGTTGAGGATTTTGCAGTACTCAATCCTGCTTATCTGATCTGTAGATCCTGAACTGAGAGACTGAAGAGTGTCATTGTTCTCTACAGGTTGAGGTATTGTGGAGTGACAGATGAAGGATGTGCTGCTCTGGCTTCTGCTCTGAGATCAAACCCCTCACACCTGAGAGAACTGGATCTGTCATTAAATAATCTAGAAGCATCAGGAGTGAATCTGCTCTCTGATGTACTGAAAGATCCTCACTGTAAACTGGAGACACTGAGGTAAATCATCTCTCTGAGAGTCACACACTCACTGATACTCACAATGAAATATTCTCAAATAGTTTATAGTTGTATCAGTTCTGGCAGGGATGATTATCTGTAGAGTTTTATCCACATGTATCGAGTGTTAAAAGGATAGACAAACACCTTTTACAAAAATCTTTTCACACAATACAGGTGATTATTGGCCTTCAGAGACGAGGAGTCTAGATATGGCTGAATAGCATCTCTCTGTCCATCCTGATATTAAGTAATAATAGTTGTATATATCATTTGCATACCGATGAAAAGTGGGAATTACTCCGCTTATTACACCAATACTTACCAAACAAAAAATAATTGGACATAAAACATTGATTTGAATGTATGTAATGTGTTGTTTTGAGGATTTTGTCATCGCATAAAACAAATTAAAAGATTCTAAAATATTAATGATATTGAAATGAACCTCTTCAAGCACCATGTAGAAGTGGGTTTCTAGACTGGATCTGTTAATTGTGTCATGGATTAGGTCTCTTTCTGATTGTGAAGCTCCTGCTTATCTGAATTGTAGATCCTGAACTGAAGATTCTCATTGTTTTCTACAGGTTGAGTAATTGTGGCGTGACAGATGAAGGTTGTGCTGCTCTGGCTTCAGCTCTGAGATCAAACCCCTCACACCTGAGAGAACTGGATCTGTCTGGAAATAATCTAGGAACATCAGGAGTGGATCTGCTCTCTGATGTACTGAAAGATCCTCTCTGTAAACTGGAGATATTGAGGTAAATCATCTCTCCGAGAGTCACACACTCACTGATACTCACAATGAAATATTCTCAAATAGTTTATAGTTGTATCAGTTCCCTTTCAGTCGATAACGTCGGACGTAGTCGATGCCGACTGAAATGGGATCTCGCTAGAGAGCCTATCCTCTTCGAGTACTATTGAACGAGCCAATGTAATTGGCGTGCGTGATTCGCATCACACACTCCGCCCCCGCGGCGCGGATATAAATACGGAAGTGGATGCACGCACTAGTTGCCTTTCGCTTCGGAGCCGATCGTTTGATGTCTCTGAGAGTGCTGTTGTCTACAACGAGCGAGTGTGTCGGTGTTCTTCAGGAAGACTCTCCCAGTGCTGGTGTTCTACAGCGCGAGTGCAGCGGTGATCGCGAGCTTTGAGCTCTCAACTGCTGTTTTAACAGGAACAAATTTCTAAATGTTTGTGTGTGTTGATGGCTGGTTAGAGGGCGGAAGAGTGAGTGCTTCACTGTTTCAGTTCTCTGTTCAGTGTTTCCGCGGTCATTCCCCTGTGTGCTCCGGTACTGGTGACGGTCCTATTTTCTGAAAGAGCAACACGGGTGCGTTTGCGTCTTTTTCAAGATGTCATTCCACCTGTGCGTTTCTGGATGCGATCGTTCCCTTTTCCTCTCTGACGGTCACAACTGTTGCATCACGTGTTTGGGCTATATGTTTATATGTATATAAATATGTATGCATATGTGCTTATATGTTCAGCATGCTGGGGCAGCTTTTGTGGACGGTTCATGTTCTCATTGCGAGAATATGACTGTCGCGGTGTTGAGATCGAGACTCGCCTTCGTCCGCGAAGTGCGAGTCCCCATTACCATGCCCCACCCCGGTGCTGTGTGGGATGGGTGATCGGAGGACAGTGATGGATGTCTAGCCCGGTAACCATTCCCTGTGGGCTCCTCACTCCTCCATCACACCGCAGCCGATGGAATTCCTGTTGAGCATACTGATCCCTCTGTAATGGACTGATCAGCTGTTTCAATGGGGGTTCCCCCTGAGGTTAAGATGTCGATGGCAGCATCGGAGGGTGAGCTGGCCTCTGGAAATGGTGACTTGGCTGGCTGTGTTATCTCCCTCTGTGAGTGTAACATTGCCCAAGCCAGATCCAGAAATGTCAGCTATGCTGAAACGGGCCGCCGAGGCTGTGTCCCGTTCAGTCTCGGTTGGAATCTGGAGTTTGGTATCTTGGGGCGGGCCGCGCTGGTTCTCAGCTTCGCCGCCCCAGTGCCTTTCTTTCCCGAAATGCATGGAGAGTATCAGGTGGTGAACAGCATCTTTCTCTGCCAGAAACTGCCTGAATAGCTTTTCCCCCTCACTACCCTTGATGGAGGCACGGGGAAGGGTTGCGAGGTGTCCCTCCATTGGAGTGGTCTGTCGACACAGGTGCACCTGTGTACGGCGGCCGCTGTCTTTTGGGGGGATTCTCGTCTCCCCCCTAAGGCCTGGGAGTTTTCGTCCGTTCCGACGGGCAGAGCTTACAAAGCCTGTGGGCAAGCCGCTTCCTCTTGCTGGCCATGGCGTTGCTGCAGGCTAGGGCACCCATGGCATGCACGAGGGTAATCCAGAACGTGCGCTCATAGGTGAGCACCGCACTGCATCCGACCTCACCCTCCGGGGCACGAGTGTCGTAGCGTGCGTGATCGGTCTGGCGATGTCCACCTTAGTGGTCCAGTAGCGCCTTCGTTGGCTCAGCCTGGTTGGTATGGCGGATGCGGACAAGGTTCGGTTCCTGGTCTCCCCAATTTCCCAGGTTGGGATGGTCGGCGACGCGGTGGAGAACTGCATCCAACAGTTCTCTGCCGCTCAAGCGCAGACGGAGGTCATCTGGCACATCCTGCCCCGGTGGCCAGCTGCTGCCTCCACCCGCCGCCGGTGGCAGCTCCTCCGCCGGCTCGTCGGCGTGGGCGTTCTCCGGCCGCCGCGCCTGCTGGGCCTCCGCAGCAGCCTCCACCCAGGCCTCAGCATGGAGACGGCCGCAGTAGAGACGCCCAGCCCGCTCCAGGCGCTGCCAAGCCATGTGGCAAGAGACAGCGAAAGCATTCCGGAGCGGGCCGCCCAGGAATGGATGAGATGCTCTTGGAGTGGCACGATCACTCCCTCCCCCCGGGTGAGGGCCGGGTGGAGCCTTTGTTTGTGTGTGTGTCTGTTCCGCCGCGGGCTCCCTAGAAAAAAAAAAAAAAAAAAGCGGAGCAAGCAGTACCCACACTTCAAAGAGAGAGCAATTTCATCTGTTCCTGGGTCCCAAGAGGGCCAGTCTGGCGGGTGTGACCCTGTATAGCCTTACACCCCTCAGCTCCCCCTTGGTCGCCAGCAGGCAGCTCGGTGCGTTCGAGGACCCGGTCATCCGCCTTCTCACGCGCCCCCTGCCGCTAGTGGAGACAGGTAAGTGTTGCACAGCACACTAACACCACTCTCTCTACTTTGCTGCCCCACCTCAGGCTCAGCTACCCCGCTCAAGTCAGTGATAATCATCACATTAGGTGTTGAGCAGACGTGCTCCTGAAAATCCAGTGATATTCATCACACCGAGTGTTGAGCAGTGCTCCTGACTTGTGCGTGCTTATCTTATCCTGCTGGCGAACGATTTGATATAGCCGCTCCTACAGCCGGTACGAAGGCCAGTTGTAAACTCGTTCTTCGTGCTACTAGGTGGTGGGTCGTGACCATCTTGGCCCAAGATTGGTCTGCAGCTCCGACCTGAAAGACGTGCTTCAGATCTCTACCTTCCGCACCGCAGGCCATCCTGTGTGTTGCGTGTAAGGGTGGAGTATCAGTACAGTGTCATTCCCTTCGAGTGCTCCAGAGCCCGTTGGGTCTTCAGGTCAACTGGAAGAGAGTAATCTCGCCCACGGGCTGAGTATCTCTTTTTCAGTTTTGGAGATGGACTCGGTCTAACACGTCTCTCCAATGAGAAGGTGTTCAGCTGGTGTTTGAAGTGAGAAAGGGTCCCACTGAAAGAACTTTCAGAGGCCCCTGGGGTATATGGTAGATGCAGCCGTTGGCTTCCTCCATATGTGACCGCTTCAGCGCTAGCTTCATGATCGAGTCCCGAGGTGACCGTGGCAGAGCAGCTCACCCTGTGTGACTATAGTTCATCCCGGTCTGCTGCCAAACCCTCTTCAACAGAGGGACCATGTACAAAGGGCGTGTTTTAACGGGGGCCTGGGCGACCCTCGACTACACGGGCATTCGTGCCTCGAGTTGTTAGACATTGCGACCGTTGCGCAAGCTTCCTTTGCATGTCACAACTCACCGTCACCTCCTCCTTGGAGTCAGAAGCTTCTGAGGACGCTTTGTTCCACTCTTCCCGCTCTACTCAATCGTGCCGCCATCGAGCCTCAAGACAGTTATAGCCAGGGCAAGTGGAGACTCCATCCCCTGGGTCCAGCTGGGTCATGACCATTCCGGGGCTGCTCAGTTGCCTCTCCGGTTTCGTCTTCCTGCCAGTGTTTGTGTAAACCGAGCGGACTACCCTTGGACAAACACGGACTCTCAGCTGCCCCAGGGGCCCGCAGAAATGCGTTTCCCCAGTGAGCCTTCTAAAAGCTACTGCGACTCATGGTCGCCTTGCGCCTGCTTAAGTCAGTGAATTCATCACACTTCATGTTGAGCAGAAATGCTCCTGAAACTCAGTGAAGTTCATCGCACTCAGATGTTGAGCAGCAATGCTCCTGTAGCTCAGTGAGTTCGTCACACTCAGGTGTTGAGCAGAAATGCTCCTGTAGCTCAGTGAATTCATCACACGCAGTGCTGAGCAGAAATGCTCCTGTTGCTCAGTGAAGTTCTTCGCACTCAAGTGTTGAGCAGAGATGCTCCTGTAGCTCAGTGAGTTTATCACACTCAGGTGTTGAGCAGAAATGCTCCTGAAGCTCAGTGAACTTATCACACTCAAGTGCTGAGCAGAAAATGCTCCTGAAGCTCAGTGATCTTCACATGTTGTGTTGAGCAATGCTCCTTTTTGCGCCCGTCGCTTGCACCTACGTGCCAAGTCAGGAGAGGAGCGGGTCTTCATAGTTGCCCCTTATTGGCCCAACTAGACCTGGTTCCCATCGACAGCCTTCCTGACTTCCCCGAAAACTCTTTCAGGGATGGGGCACGGTGGCACCCGCGTTCTCCCCCGGAGATTCCGGGCGGTCTTACATCTGAACGCGGAGGTTCAGGTGGCTATCACAGGGACATGTGATAGTTACCATCACTTCTGCGAGCACCCCCTTGAAATGGGTAGCGTGCTAACGCCTTTAGAAGTGGAACCTAGTCGTTGAGTGCGGCTTCTCTCCAGAGGAGATCCTGAAAGCTTTCGATCACTTCAGTGCTCTCTTTCCTGCAAAAGGGGTTGGAGTAGGCTGTTTTCCTTCACCCTCAAAATGATGTTGCCTCGGTGTTTAAACGACGCTCATCGTGTTGCAGAAGTGTGCAGAAGCACGTCCTGATCGTCAGGTTCCTGAGGAGCAAGGTCTTTAAATCCTTTGCGTCCCTCTTTATCCTCTTGGGCCTTGTCCCTGGTGCAACTGCACTGCAAAGACCACCCCTGAGCCACTGCAGGCAGTGAGTTAAAAATTCTGTTATATCAGTTCTTCTGCTCGCGTGGTCTCTACTAGAGGGTAGGGACTTGCTCGCTTTCGGTCAACGTATTGTGCCTGGAGTCTGGGCTGGCTAACTCTCACAAGCTGAGACCCCGGCTCGGATTGTGCCCAAGGTTCCTACCTCTCCCGTAATAGGAGCAGGTAGTGAGCCTGCAAGCGCTGCCCTGGAGGAGGCAGATCCAGCCCTGGCTTCTCTGTCCGTTCGCTTGGACGTGTACAGAACGTAAGCCATAGACCTCAGACCAGCTCTACAAATATCTGTTGGAATTCAGCAGAGAGGGAAGGCTGTTTCCATGCAAAGTTGCACTTAGTGCTTGCCTTCATTTCGGTAAAAATCCGAGATGCAACATGTCCACTTAGGTGTTGAGCTCCTCTATGGTGAGTGTAAAGTGCTCCGCCTGGGCGTTGACGATATGCTTTGCTAAACAGATTCTAGAGTTGGGGGCTGGATGACACATAGTTGAACCGCTGCTTCCCGTGGGCTCCCTTCTCATGGAGCCAGTTTCACCGTGAGCCCGGTTCAAGTGTCGGCTTGCTGCGCCATTCCCCTCCTATGGACTGGATACGTGCGCCTTTCTACTCCAGTTGAGTTCCCTTAAGGCGAACCCTGTTGAGTTCCTCCACACCCCTCCGACGTCGGACGGGCGGAACGTCTGGTGTTAGGCCTACCACTCGTAAGCAGTGTGGAACCTGTGTTAGGCTGGGTCCATATGTTGCGGTCCCTACGACCCCATAGGTGTATTCTTCCACAATACGGCTCCCTGCGGCGAGCCCGTGTCTTCCCTCGGCAGAGTCTCTCTGCCGTCACTGTCCGGTGTGTCTCCCCCCGTCTTAGGCTGGAGCCACCCCAGTGACATTCCATATGTTAGACTGCCCGGTTTCCGCCCAGTTCATATGTGTATTCTCCACGTTACCTCCCTCTGGGTTGGATGTGGCTTCCGCAGCGTCCCTTCCTTCCAATGTACGGGGAACGCTTTCCCAGTGGTCCTGTAGGAACAGCAGTTCCCTGGCCTAAGCCCGGTCCTTCCCCGCCTTAAATTTGCTGGGGCATCAGGCGGCTTTTGTTTAGGCACTGGAAGGTGGAAGCTTTAGTGGCGTTTTCAAAGGTTGATCCCATTTCAGTCGGCGTCGACTACGTCCGACGTTATCGACTGAAAGGGAACGGAGGGAGGGAAGGAGGGAACGGAGGACGTAGTCCCCTTGCCACTACCGCTGGACCACCGCTGACCCCGGGTTACTCTCGGCTCCTTAGCGAAAAGAAACTAGTGCGTGCATCCACTTCCGTATTTATACTCGCGCCGCGGGGGCGGAGTGTGTGATGCGAATCACGCACGCCAATTACATTGGCTTGTTCAATAGTACTCGAAGAGGATAGGCTCTCTAGCGAGATCCCATTTCAGTCGGCGTCGACTACATCCTCCGTTGCATATGCAACCAGGACGTTCTGACAGGGATGTAGGATAATCTGTAGAGCTTTATCCACATGTATCGAGTGTAAAAAGGAAAGACAAATACCTGGTACAAAAAAGTTTTTCAAACAACACAGTTGAGGTGAGGTTTCTTTATTTCTTAGAAATGTTGTGAAGCTGATCAGTTGTTTTGCAAACACTTCTGGTTTGTGAGTTTGCTGATGAACATGGTTCCTCAGTTCCAGATGGTAATTGGCCTTCAAGAATTTTTTTATTTTTTTTTTATTTTGGCAGACGCTTTTATCCAGAGCGACTTACATTGCATTTCAAGGTACACATTTTACATTCTTATCAGGTCTTGCTTTCCCTTGGAGTCGAACCCATGCAAGCGCCAATGCTCTACTGTTTGAGCTACAGGAAAGCACAGAGACGAGGAGTCTAGATATGGCTGAATAGCATTTCTCTGTCCATCATCACTGTCTTATCTGAAAAATAGAGTTGTGTATCATTTGCAAACTAATGTGGAAAAGTATTTTAATCATATCTTTGTTCAGTTGTATTTATTTTTGCTATTGCTAATTTTTTATTTGTTCTTTTTACATTTCTGTGAGTTCACTTGTCTTTAATAATGCTTGAAATTTATATTAGTTAGGCTTGTTTTTATGGTATTTTTAAACCATATGTTTAGGATTTTAAACTTAAGTGATCTTTAGCCTGTAATTTTTTGTTCATGGTATTCAGCCACAATTAGATGTTTTGCAATAGGACTTGGAATAAATGTAAATTATATCTAAGTATTTTTTATGTTATTTTTTTTACCTTATATATGAATTGAAATTAGCAATCAATGAGCAGAATCAAATCGGAATCGTTAAAATTCAAGCGATACCCAACCCTAGTGTAGACTAAGTGTACATTATCGTTGTTAAATAGTTTCTGCAGGCCCAGATCAGAGCTGTACCCTTAAAAAAGCTCATTAATATTCAGAAAGGAAATCACTAACTGATAGGCGACGTTTCGTTCACCTGTCTTCACCTCTACATTAGGACATTAACTCACAGGATACACAAAAATTGGTGTAAATATGACAAAATCAAACTCAAATGATCTCACAGGAATATATTTTAATAATTGAGAAGTAATATAAGATAACACTAGCACAGCTATCCTCCTTTTCCTACGCCCCATGACCCTTTACTCAAATTATGGGAGTAACTTCCTTTAAACTGTAAACAATCAGCAAAAGGTTCGCTCTATGAACTGTAAGGAACTTAGCTTTATGAAATATTAATAATCAATAATAACTTATGATAAATTATGTATATTTGGGTCAGTTAATTGGATTAACTTGACATGGCTAAATTAATATTACAATCAATTAATCAGTTCGTCCAACGAACTCTTTTGATTATTAATTTATTCTAAGAAAAGGGTATCTTCCCTGGCCACAGAAGAATAATTATTTCTTAGCATGTACAGCGTTTTGAGCATGTAGCAAGATCAAAAACCGTAAAGGGACTTCGTATTGCAAGCAAATCAGAACCAAATACATAAAGTGCATACGTTTTATTAACTAAATCATAAACATAAATAAACTAAGCAAACATATATATATATACATAAATAGGTTAGTGATAGGATGAAATTGGAAACCGGAAGAGGGCCTGGGGCCCTGTTGAGGCCACGCCGAGCACCCGGGAGAAGTGAGGAAGTCGGAAGAGTGGGTGATTGGAGTCGTTGTTGGTTGGAGTCTTTGTTTCAAAACTCCTGAGATTGTCCTTGGTTCTTTGTGAGAGAGTCTCCTCTCTCCTGCATGAGCCCATATCTGGTTGGATCGAGGCCTGCTGGGCCCTGGGGCCCCCGTGGAGGGGGAGGGGGTTCCCCAGTATCACCAGAAACAGTGTTGCGGCTGGATGAAAGAACTAAGAGAGGGAGGTCACATGTGGACTGTCTCTAATAAAGCCTGAGAAAGATCCAACCCCTAAGGGTTGACTGGACCAATAAGCAAGGCGAAATGTCCGAGTGGGAAGGTTGCTCTAGTTAATTTATGAGTCTTTGTTCCAAGCGTGGTTATACCTTCATTAATGCTCAGATAGATATAACAGATCCACACTGCATTCTAGAAGAAGGTGATGTACATCAAAGTGTGAGTCATTAAATGAGGATTAATTAGGTAGGAGGCATGATACAGGTGAGGTTACATTGATTGATCGTTAGTTGGTTGTATACCAAGGTACATACCATAATATATACATAATAATACTCGAGACAGTAAACCATTTACACTGTTTCTTTCACAGTTTTATGCATGTTCATTTATAGATCAGTTAGTCTATGATTAATGCAGCAAAGTCTGTTTTAAAGAGGGTTTCTGTCTTCCCCATTCATTGTCTCTCTCTTGTGCACGTGGCCACATTCCTGTGGAGGTCGTAAAATATCCTTATCAGCCCTGTAACATGACACTGTTTCTGCCCATGTGTTCGTTCATTTGGGCTGTTAGTTTTGGAGTTTCATAAACCTTTGTATATAATGAATAAATTAGTGTGTGTCTGATTGGTCCATACCCTACAGATCGTAATATAAATAATAATATTCAAAAACTGGGCACAATGAGATGACATTATTGTAATGATAAACAGGACGGAAGCAATAGCAAGTGCAAAGGTGTTTATTAACAATGGTTCACTCAGGAAACTCAGAACAGTCAGATTCATAAATGCAGTATTCAGCGCAAGCAGGCAGTCACTCAGGGAGAGAGAGTCAGACCAGGAACACAGACAGCAGGAGAGTGTGACGCAGGGACTGAGACGGGCAATCCTGAGGTGGCTGAAGGTGATGACGGTGAACCAGAGGTGAGAACGGGAGTGAAGTAATCCGTATCCAGAGAACGGGAAACACAAGGAACAAGCACTAACACGGGAAGCATCAAACAACGATCTGACAAACAAGAGACGAAAGACAGGGCATTAAATAAGCTGGTAGATGATCTGCAGCTGCCGCTGATAATGACAATCAGCGGTAACGCCCACATGAAACAATCAGTGTAACGAGACCCACACACACAAACACACCAGACCAGAATGAGACAGCAGATCTACCAATCGTGACAGTACCCTCCCCCCTAGTAACGCCTCCTGGCGTTCCCAGACGAACCTACCTGACGATTGTAATCATTGATAAGGGAGTGATCCAGGATGTCCCTAGCAGGTACCCAACTTCTCTCCTCTGGACCGTAACCTTCCCAGTCCACCAAGTACTGGAATCCGCGTCCCCTCCGTCGCGAGCCCAGAATACGATTTACCGAATATGTGGGTTCCCCATCTACGAGTCGCGGCGATGGGGGAACCGGGATCGGCGGATTAATGCGAGAGTAAAAGACGGGCTTTATCTTTGAGACAAGAAAGGCGAGATGAATTCTCCTGTACGCCGGAGGAAGTTTGAGTCGGACTGTCACCGGAATAATAATCTTGGTGATAGGGAACGGGCCAATAAATTTGGGAGCTAACTTGTTGGAAACGGAACGGAGTGGAATGTTCTTGGTAGAAAGCCACACTTTTTGACCCACGACGTATACGGGAGGCCTCGACCGGTGGCGATCGGCCTTAGCCTTAGTGCGAACCCCAGAAACCGCTGTAGGGCCTTACGGGAATCAGATGCATAAATGCAGTACTCAACGCAAGCAGGCAGTCACTCAGGGAGAGAGAGAGAGAGAGTCAGACCAGGAACACAGACAGCAGGAGAGTGTGACGCAGGGACTGAGACGGGCAATCCTGAGGTGGCTGAAGGTGATGACGGTGAACCAGAGGTGAGAACGGGAGTGAAGCAATCCGTATCCAGAGAACGGGAAACACGAGGAACACAGGAACAAGCACAAACACAGGAAGCATCAAACAACGATCTGACAAACAAGAGACGAAAGACAGGGCATTAAATAAGCTGTTAGATGATCTGCAGCTGCCGCTGATAATGACAATCAGCGGTAACGCCCACATGAAACAATCAGTGTAACGAAACCCACACACACACACACACACCAGACCAGAATGAGACAGCGGATCTACCAACTGTGACATTTATTCTCCTCACCCTTCAACCATCGAACATTAAAAGGACATTAAAAAGTGTAAAAACATTAACAAATTACTACAACAATCCATGAATAACCCAAAAGCTTGATTATTTCCACAGCAATAATACATATGTTACATATAACTGTAGTTACAGTATGTGTCTGTATTATTTAACATGTTGCCTTAAAGGTGCCTTATGTCAAAAAATCAATTCATACTCCACATATTCCATACCAGATGGGGGCAGTATACCTCCCGAAAGTTGGCCTACTCTAGTCTGTTTTTTAGTTTCAGGTTGTTAATCTTCTAAAACCGTCAAATAGTCCGCTTTGTCCCGCCAAAGCCTATTTTGATTGGTGAGGGATGTAGAATAGAATGACTGCTGCCGCTGCGCTTGACAGGGCGCATTAAGAGCAGAGAAAGAGAGAGAGCTCGGCCGCGCGCGCGCACTCTCACGTCTTCAAACAACACGAGCGCGGTCCTGCTCTCTCTCCCTCGCGCATATTAATCAAATCAATTGACACTATAGTAAGACCGCAGTTTCACGTGGAGCATTTGGAGATTTTTAGAGATTAAAGAGATACAAGCCATGCGAGTTATTCGTGTGTTGCAGTTTGTATGTTGCCCGCATACCGCCTCCCATGGCCGAAACTGGTATTAGACACCAGCCGGGCCGGGGCTAGTAATTTAGCATGCTAATTCAGGTTTATATCTCGGCAGCACTATAACTTGTCATTTTTTTAATGACATCATTGCACTTATTTCTTCTCATTCTTTTGATACGTGTAGCTCATTTTTTGGATATTTTTACCTCAATTTTGACATATGGCACCTTTAATTAAAAATGTTTATTAACTGTAACTGAAACTGTAACTATAACTGTAACGTGGCAGTATAAATTGCACAATGAATCAGAGTATCCAAAATGAACAGTCTTTATTAACAAATCAAAATAAACATGCAAGAGATTGTAGCGACAATGACTTGTTTTGGGGAAATTATTAGCTTAAATGGGGAATAATATTCATTAGATCATGAATATTCATTGTCTACATACATTAAATTATCCCAAATAGGGAATAGGCTAAACCTCACCGTATATGAACAATTAACACGATGGTTCGTATTAATTATTAATATATGTCGGTAAAATCATAGAAATTATCAGAGTAAATTTTATATGATTCAAGTTCAGTTATCACACAACCTGTCCGTCCGGCGGACGTGGAGGAGAAGACTCCCTTTATCACAATTTACTAGTCGGTACCTAACGAAAACACACTTTCCTGTGGCCACAAGGAAGGATATTTTCGTGTCAGGCACTTTAGATGTTTCTATTAATCAAACCAAATAGAGCTTGTAGCTTACAATCGATATCTTCAGGGACTTCAAGTTTAAGGACCAATGAGACAGATTCAATTCAAAGGATTATGGAATTTAATAAAACAAGACTAAAGATTACATAAACTACTTCAATCACGCAGGAGTAAATATGCATAGCAAAACAAACAATTACACAATAAAGAAAATGATTGCAATACGAAATATTGGAGAGAGAGAGAGAGAGAGAGAGAGAGAGAGAGAGAGAGAGAGAGAGAGAGAGAGAGAGAGAGAAAAATCTTCTCAGGACAGAACAGTTCAAACAGTTACTTCAAAATGAGACCCAAAGGCTTTTTAGGAAGTTCTAGACAACCTTAAAAACAGCATTCTATTTTAGATTATACTTGCATCGATATGGCCCCTTTTTGTGCAGCTGGTTTGAAAAGAAACGTAGGCTGAACGTCCGGCGTTTCGTTCGGAGGTAGATGTTGCGATCTCTTCAGCTCATACGACAGGTGGTTAATCTTAAGTTCGTTTCGTTCGTGACTACACTGAACGGAGGAAAACTATCAACTGAGGTAGATAACGGAAAGAAAAACTTAGATTAAAACGAAATTTAGAAAGCAAACGAAGAGCTCCGGTTGGAGTTCTTGTTGAAGAAGGGAACCTCTCTCTGGCGTGGAACTGCGCAGAACAGAAGTGGCGCTTCATGTTTAAAGGGAGTAGCGACACGCCCTTCTCACATGCCCGATCCAATCGTTTGGGAAGAGGCGTGGCGGCACACTTCATTCCGGTCGAGGTACAGAAGAGACGGAATTGAATCAAATAAACACTTCTAGTCTAGTATTAATAAAAGAATGCGTCATGTTGCACTTTGGGTTAAGAATTCACTACCACTGAATTTCTTGGATCATAACAATACCACACACGGTACTTTTGCGTGCTAGTAAGATACAGATACATGATTATTCGTGATTAAACGCCTATCACATATCATAAAGCTGATGGTTGTAGCACTGAAAATCACATGGGAATAGTGCAACACAACAAGAAACATTTTATACATATGAAACATTTAACAAGGTATTTCATTTCGCACGTGGTCAAAGTTGAGTGTTTTCTGTGTGTGTATGTGTGTGCGTGTGTGTATAAGTCCATCCCGTGGTGGGCGCGGGCTGTTGCTCCCCCCTTCTTGGGGAATCACGTGTGGAATCCTATGTGTGTGTGTATTCTGTGAAATCGATGAGTTTGACACCAGAATAGTGATGGACTATCTCTGTAAACAATGTCCTGTTTGTGAGAGGAAATCTCCAAGTATTCTCGGGATTCATTGTTAGAGTAGCGCCTTCGGTCACATGTCGCCTTTTGGTCATATGTCCTTTTGGTCATATGTCGGCCAACCAGACACTTGCTTTGTGTATTCACTAGTAATTTAATCACATGGCAGTCACCCATTTGCTGGTGTCCCGACGGGAGAACAGTGGGGGCTATGTTTGTAGATTAGATTGTCAGTAATTGAATTAACATGGCAGAACTGGTTATCTGCTTGGGTTACAAGATCATAAGCATAAACGAGAACTGATAGATGTGTCATTGACAAATAAAGCTTTCAAATAAAAATCTTCATGAACAATAAGTTTAAACAAATTTGAGTTGTTAACATTTCAAAGTGTTTAAATTCGTTTTTTGACTTTTTTTGTCAGACAACCAATTAGTTGGTTAATTGGTACAACCAATACTAATTAGTACAACCAATTTGTACAGTGAGGAAGATAAGTATTTGAACACCCTGCTATTTTGCAAGTTCTCCCAATTGGGAATCAAGGAGGGGTCTGAAATTGTCATCGTAGGTGCATGTCCACTGTGAGAGACATAATCTAAAAAAAAAAATATCCAGAAATCACAATATATGATTTTTTAACTATTTATTTGTATGATACAGCTGCAAATAAGTATTTGAACACCTGTCTATCAGCTAGAATTCTGACCCTTAAAAACCTGTTACCCCTAAAATCCACTGGATCCGTCTACGGCGCAAATACAGGGTTAGAACAAAGTATGCCAAATTAGACACACCTGAAACTGATGGGTAACTATGGAAACAAACGAGGGCATAATCTGTAATCATAAAAGTCAACAAGGATAGGATCGGGAACACAGGCAAACAGGCAAACAGGAACAGAACAGAACCAAAACACAATTAAAACTAATGCTCATGACTGTAACAATGAGTGATACCATTTTAAAGTGGTTTCTGTCATTTGACATAAGAATATTGTATTTACCTGCTTAAAAAATACTAGATAATACTGCTAATAGAGATTAGAAGTGAAAAGGGGCGAGACAATTACATTTTAAAGCATCCGTGTGAAAACAAACCTGGAAAGAGATGCAAGGATTTGGAGAGAAAAACAAGAGATTCTTAATGCATTCCAGTGAATTATTTTTGGGATATATCTTAAAGTAATTCAGGAGAGCAGATCACAAATGCGCAATATATATTGTCTTCTTCAGACTGTTAATACAACCCCCCCCACCCCCACCCCCCACGAAAATAATCAGGAGGAAAAGAATGCAGTGACTGAAAAGAGCTGTTGCCACAGATTTTATTGTCTTTCCATGTCACATTTTTCTCTTGACATCTGAAAATAGATCATTAAAGAAACTGAGAGACTGAAGAGTGTCATTGTTCTCTACAGGTTGAGTAATTGTGGAGTGACAGATGAAGGTTGTGCTGCTCTGGCTTCAGCTCTGAGATCAAACCCCTCACACCTGAGAGAACTGAGACTGTCTGGAAATGAACTAGGAACATCAGGAGTGAATCTGCTCTCTGATGTACTGAAAGATCCTCACTGTAAACTGGAGACACTGAGGTAAATCATCTCTCTGAGAGTCACACACTCACTGATACTCACAATGAAATATTCTCAAATAGTTTATAGTTGTATCAGTTCTGACAGGGATTTAGGATCATCTGTAGAGTTTTATCCACATATATCGAGTGTAAAAAGGAAAGATAAATACCTTTTACAAAAAATATCATATACACAATACAGGTGAGTCTCTTTATTTCTTTGAGATGTGAAGCTGATCAGGTGTTTTGCAAACACATGTGGTTTGTGAGTTCGCTGTTGAACATGGTTCCTCAGTTCCAGATGGTTATTGGCCTTCAGAGACGAGGAGTCTAGATATGGCTGAATAGCATCTCTCTGTCCATCCTGATATTAAGTAATAATAGTTGTATATATCATTTGCATACCGATGAAAAGTTGGAATTGCCCCGCTTATTACACCACTACTTACCAAACAAAAAATAATTGGACATGAAACATTGTTTTGAATGTATGTAATGTCTTGTAATTTTGTCATACTCCCATAAAACAAATGAAAACAAATATTAATGATATTGAAATGAATCTCTTCAAGCACCATGTAGAAGTGGGTTTCTAGACTGGATCTGTTAATTGTGTCATGGATTAAGTCTCTTTCTGATTGTGAAGCTCCTGCTTATCTGAATTGTAGATCCTGAACTGAAGATTGTCATTGTTTTCTACAGGTTGAGTAATTGTGGCGTGACAGATGAAGGTTGTGCTGCTCTGGCTTCTGCTCTGAGATCAAACCCCTCACACCTGAGAGAACTGGATCTGTCATTAAATAATCTAGAAGCATCAGGAGTGAATCTGCTCTCTGCTCTAAAGGATGATCCCCATTATGAATTGAAGATGCTTTTGTGAGTAATGTTGTTACTTTTGTTATATATTGTTAATTGGTTGCTAATTATGTTTGATATTAAGCAGAGTTTAATGATGATCATGTTTGAGTTTTAACCCATAAATGCATTCATTTTTGATATGCCAAAAAAAAAAAAAAGAATGATTAATTTTATTTCAAAACAAGAATATAATATTTTGTAATATTGTTTTTACCACAGTGGTGTATTTTAAAATAATTCTGCTTTTGTCCTTTTTAATGGAATATAAAGCTAAATATGTAGCACCACTTGGCACTTTCGTTATCATAAAAGAATCTGACACAAAAAGTATTATTATGGATAAGAGTCAAAGATCCAATGCTGTATAGTTAAAATGGCTTTTGTAGATCTATCAACTTTAGTTGACACCATGTATCACAGGGTTATTATCTTTCACTAATATTGATATATAGTTTGTTATAATTGTTGTAAATTGGATGATGCAATAATGTCGCACATTTGACTGTTTTACCTACAGGTTTTAGATGTTAGTCTGAGCTTCTCTGGATCAGCTGATGGTGAATAAAGAGCCACTACAGACACATCACATTCAACAGAATCAACAACACAAACACATAATGATCATTACACACAGATGTGTTTGTGTGACTTTACAGAATGATACAATCCTTAATCCAAAATTAAACTAAATAAACCTTTTGGGTTTTTTTTTACATTTGTACTGGTACTTCATTTTACATAATGTAGTTTGTAACAATCTGTGTATCTTCTGTTCAAACCATATTACAAAAGATTTCAACCTAACACAAAGGTTATGTAAGGGTAGATTTCCTGCAGGGGCTCAAGCTGCAAGACTACCGAATGAGTAAAGAAACGCTGTCAGCAAGATGGTAGAAAACTGTACGTTTCTTGTCTATTATCATCACCCACTGCTACTTATACCAACGACAAAAATTACGATAGCCTAATATGTGGGAGAGCGTTGCTTTAGAGTGACAATATTATATTGCAATAGGTAGCAATTCAAAGTCAATACCAAATCAAAACTAGTTAGCACATCCTTTGTAATTGAAAAGGTTTAATGACAAAATATGGTTATGGTTACACTTAAAATAGTTACAAAATACATGTATGAGATGATGATAATTTATACCATTAATTGTACCCAGCAGATATGTGAAATGTTACCTGAGGGATAGAGATAGAGAGAGAGATTTGATTTTTAACCAAACAATTTTATTCCATACAATCAATTCCAAAAATATCCTACACGATACACCTTGAATTAAAAAAAAAGAGAAAAAGATAAATCCACTTCCATCACAGCACAGAAAATATTTTTGTAGCACCACTGCATTTCAAAAGATGTCATATCATTCATTCATTTATAATACTTAGTCAACAACAATTCAAAACTTAACACAGGCTTTAAATAGACACATAATCTCTTGGCCAAGTCTTTTCTCTATTCTATTTTTCCTGCTTATATAGATTGCAAGTTTTGCTTGACCAATCACAAAGTTGATCATCTGCCATTTTACTCTTTGCTTTTGGCTATACCCTGCCCATAAAATAAAAGCATTATGCGTTAACTTTTCCCCAAATTTTGAAAACACTTGACTCAATAAAACAAAAAGTGATTTAAAAAAAATTCTAAAAAACAATGAAAAACTGTTTCCCTTAAACCACAAAACACACACTTATCATTAACACTTGGATTAATAACAGAAATGAATGCATTAACTGCCACAGAACCGTGTAAACTAAGTTACAATTGTGTAAAATTCTCCATTGTAAGTCTCCAGAGTTCTTAATCAATGGTGGTTTATAAAACACTCTCCAAAATGGTTTAGTTTTCTCACCCATCTCAAGCTTCTCCTTCCAGACTGTATCAACTCTCCCATTTAAAGCAACTCTATTAAAAAACTTTCACACAACACTGATATAGAACTTTCCCCTCTACTATATCCAAGGCCAAGTCTTGCAGCTCGTGAAGGTCTAGCAAAGGACCTCACATATTCTTCAAGTCCGGAGTAATTCTAATTTTCGGAACAGGATCTTCTTTATCAGGAACCTCCAAACCCTTTCCAAAACCCTTAAGTAGTGTGATTTCCTCATCTGTGAGCTTCTTCCTCCACTTTTCTACTGAAGGAGGTGGATTGGAATCCACTGCTGCTTCAATATGTAATGAGTGATTATAATCAAGGTATTAATCGACATGTTTCCGTCTAAATATCGAATGAGTTGAATGACTTCTCTGGAGATTTTACTTTGTTATAGAAGTTACCTGTGTGATCACTGAAATGTTCTTTTCATGTATTCTTTAATGTCTGTATTTGATATCTGAATGCAGTAACAGTGCTTGCTTATTTAGCCAAGCTTCCAGAAATGAAATATGGACTTGTTTTGTGTTTAAGAATGGTCTTCAACGTGTTAAAACATATAGGGGTCATTGAAGCCAATAGTTTAAGGGACCATTTCTTTGTTAAAGCCTTACTTTCCAGTTAGACTTAAGTTTAGCTATCCTTGAGAGAAAGAACATATCTTGATGTTTTGAGAGGACTCTCCTGTTTATAGTTAGAGCCTGGCCAAATCCAACCTTGGAAAAGCTGTGTGTCGGTGTGTGTGTTAGTCTTCTTGGTTACAGGATAAGGAACCACTGGCATTATTGGAGATTGACTGAGTTGTTGTTCTGGGCATGCTGGCGCCCAGCAACCCAAATCTGTGACCTAGAAGGTCATGACGTGCCTAACTTTAGGGTCTGAGTGTCAGCTGCATAATCCATGGAGATATGCTTCCGTCTATCTGTATATGTGTGGAAAATTACTGTTTATCTATTTCTTAGCCAATGAGAATCATTCAACCTGTAAGCAATGACATAGCTTAGACTTTGAAAATGGTGTAACTGCTGTGATCTTTGTAACTGTAAGTGGGGCTGCCTACGAACTCCTGTGTGAGTCTTGAATCTGACTCTACTGATGAAACTGCAAACTATCTTCAGTAAAACTTTTCTTTAATTTATTATAACTCTGACTCTGGGTCTTCATTCTTCATATCTGGTTCTGGGTCTTTTGACTCTAAATCCCCTTACACTACTAATGTTCCTGTGTGTCGAATTGACCTTTGCTCCAGCATCAGAGCTATTGCTGCAACATTGCTTAAATCAGGGCCAGCCACAGCCTTTGACTAGGGGCTCCCCTAATAGCCAAAATAAAGAGTCTGAATTGTCCATTCTCTTGAGAGTGAAGAGTCCCCACATTTTAAAAAGTCCACAATAAAAAGGAGATATATCATTCAGGTTTAACTTCCTGTAATCCATAAACAGGAGGGCAACATCAAGTCCAAGTCCCTCCACCCTTTGTAGAATGACCGTGGTCAAGTTCCTCCACACCAGATCATCAGGGCCTGTTAAAAATCTCTGAATGAATTGTAAACGAAATGTTGCCATTCTGCTTGGCAAATGGATCAAACCCTGTCCAACTTCAACCTTAGGTAGAAACAATACACTTTGTGGAATCCAGTGCAATCGATCCCAAAAAAAGTCCACAAAAATTCTTTGCAGCTGAGATAATAACACTATGGGTGGATCCACACAGAACAGTTTATGCCAGAGTATCAAAGCTACCAAATTGTTCACTATCAACACTAAAAGACAACACTTCCCTTAAAAGATAATTGTGAATGAATCCACTTCCATTTAGCCAGTCTATCTACCATCTTCTCTACTACCCCATCACATTTTTTTTTTGTGTGTAATTGTATCTCCAAGATAAACTCCCAAATATTTGAGACCTCCCTTTTTCCAGGTTATTCTATCAGGTAGAACTGGTAGACCTTACTCCCATTTTCCTAAAGCCAGTGCCCCACTCTTTTCCCAATGTACTTTAGCAACTGAGATAACTCCAAAGTCTTTCATAATACCTTCCATTTGGTTAATATCTCGCTGCCCATTAACCGTGATTATAACATCATCAGCATAAGCTGAAACTTTAAATATATCACCATGGTGCAAAGAAAAACCTTCAATTTATGATCGTAATTTATTCGACAAAGGCTCAATAGCCAAAGAATATAACATTCCCGATATTGCACAACCCTGTCTAATCAGTGGCGGATTTAGCAAATTGGGGGCCCAAAGCGAAGGTACGTATGGGCCCCCCCCCCATCCCATCTTTAAAAGAGAACGAAAAAAAATGTACCGACTGAAAGCTAATCTACGGGGAAGTAAAGGTTGGAGAGGAGAAAAAAACCCTTCCCCTTTAAACCCTGCATACATTTCTTTACTCCAAAATGAAGATGGAAAGCAGAGAACACACAAAGTGTAGCACTACACAAACTAATAGTCATGATGAAACCCAACAGAGAATACGGTTTCAGATAACACCTGTCTTTGCAAAATTCCAGGAATACCAGAACTGTTTATTCTTTTTTTTTAAGATCAAATCAATATCAATATAAACAGCAAGGCAAGTAGTTAGGGTAAACCCCCACAAACAGCCATATACTTATTTTAGCCATATACAAATATTGCCAAGATGAATAATTGACTTTGTATGAGTGAGTGAGGGAGGTTGCAATTGGCATTGCACTTGAGATTGACATTTCAAACATTCTACAAACAAACATTTTTATATGTTTATACTAGTTTATATATTTTATAGTGTAATAATTTCACAGATAATCTACAAATGAATGCAGAGACAACATAAAGACAGTATATTTTAAATACTTTTTTAATGGCATCTTTTTATGAATGAAGGTCAGTAGACCTATCACTGATACTAATACATCTATTGATGTCTGGATAAAAATTATTAATTATAAAAATAAAAAAAATTGAATCTTTCAAATTTTGCTTTTAACAACATGAGTCTACCTGGTATTACATGTTTCAACTCATATGAAATAGGAAGGAAATTTTGACCCCTCCTCTGACTGAGCTCATGAGAAAGCACTACTTCCCCATCACACTCCTTTTTCCAATTGGTTTCATTTAGACTATCACTGTGCATTTCTTGAACCATCATAACATCCAAGCTCTTTTGTCTGATTAACTCAAAAAGTAATGTTCTTTTCCGTATATCCCTTGCACCATTAAAATTCAGAGTACCTATCCTAATCGTACTCATTAAATAGTTTATTATAAAAAGATATATAGCACACAGTAACTTAAAATAACAAAATGAATTATGTTGTTTCAAAACCATCCTCAGTTTTTTGTTGTAGTTTCAATTTAGACACAAATTTCTTCAACCTGAACATTTCTTGAACAGTGAAATGCTCCTCACTGTCACCCCTCATCGTCTTTGTAACTGAATCTATGAATAATTTACGATCAGCGAAATATTCCTTGTAAGACTGGAAAAACTGTAAGAGAGGGCTACTCTGTGAGAAAACAAAGGAAATTACCATTTGAAATCACTCTTGTGTACCATTTGAGACGCAAGCCTCACCTTAGAAACATTCTAATCTACATCTCTTTCCCTCTCCCCCCACTCTCTCTCACTTTTGGCGAGATCACCCAAACTCACACAAGAATCTTATGGTTTTAATGTGAACAATTATCATGCAGTTTTATACATGTTTGGTATCATTTTAAACGGCTCAGTGCGACTGGTACAAATGTCTCATTCCCAAAGAAGTAAACCAAAAGGTAATAAAGTTCTTAATACTTTAGAAATATCTTGCACACAGAAGAGTGTCTTCCAGGCAAATGGCCCTCTGCTCTCAGAAGGTGTTTAACAGTGTCCCACTGTTAGCAAATGGTTGCCCCCAGTAAGCCTGGGACAGCAAGGTAAATTTCCACTGTGAACTCATGTTTACATTTGAAATGAGGTCTGTCTATATAATGAAATGCAACGAGAGCTCATGGCTTTTTCTGTATCTCAGATCAGCCCGTGAGGCTGAGAGTTGCGAAACTATCAGCCTCATGTATGTCCTAATGTCGTGTTTGCATCTTTTCTCTTTATTGCAGAGCATTTGATGTTATTGTATTGATTATATTTGAACTGATTATGAAATTGGCATAATACATTTACTTGACATAATAAATTATTACATTTGATTATTCTAATTGACTTTGACATTATTTTCATTCAAGAGTTTAAAAAGAATAGTAAAACATTCGCTCACACTTAATGATGTAGATACCTGTAGATACCTCATTGAAACCTTTTCATTTATGGAGTCAGATGAAATAAGAAAATACATATGAGAAAATGTATTGCATTTAACCAAAAATACTTTGCCGCAAAAAAAGACAGTAACACGCAGAGACCTTCACCCGCTGTTCAGAAGACCCTCATTGGCCTGACCCAGCACGTTTACATTCTCAACCTGGACGTTTTTCATATTCTTTGTTTTCTGAAGGAAAGATCTTATTTTCCAAATGTGTACACCCCTTGGTGGTCGGACTGTCTATTTCTGCTAACTGTCGCCTCAACATTAGAGTCCTTAACTGTGCTGAAATCAGTTAGCCTAGAAATCTAGACGCACCCTAGCGGCAGTAAAAAATATTTTGCAGCAAAGTGTGGTCTAGCAACTCTCCGTTGGCATTCGAGCTGGAAAAACCAAACTCTGGTCAGGCCAATCACATCGTGTATAGAGTTGGTGGGCGGGCTTAACATAATGACGGCAGAGTTGTTACGGTTCCGCGTGATTTCCATAGGTGATCTGTTACTTGAAAACAAAGAAGATGCTGCTGGCGAACAGCGGTCTTTCGAATCGGCTTTGGCCACGAATCTGGATGACTTGGAGTTAAGAGAACGTCACTTAAGTCATTCTTAAAAAAAGGAAGATGTGTTCGAAGTTTTGACGACCGGATACGGCAAAAGTTTAATATAGGCCTATCAACTAGCTCCGCTGGTGGGAAAACGCATGGGACTCACTCAGCCACAGCCGTTCGTTGCTCTGGTTGGTTGTAGCGCTGTCCTATTGCGTGCAGAGGGAATCTGAAAGACAACTGTTTATCCCGCCCCTCGGACTGAGGTACGCCAATTATGAGTTCCCAGACCTAACATCTTGATAGGTCTGGCTTGCCAGGCTAGCAATCAGTATCATCAATTTTTATTCGCTGAATCTACGGTCACCTGACCAGTGCTCATATGCTTTGGGCTTTTCTTTACTCTTTTCCTTTTAGTAGAGGGAATTTTAAAAAGTGCTTCATCCCTCACCATCTCAGTGTCCAGACTCTCTTCAGCCTCAATAGATTATGCAACAGTAGATAGCCTACATTCTCCTGTGATTCATCAGTTTCATTTTCTACATTACCTGCACCTATCATTGTGCCACGAACGTGTTCCCCTACACTCTCCACAGCTTCCTCATCCTCAGCAGTCTCACTTCTCCTACTTTCCACATGCATGCCTTCCTCAGCAGAAGCAGCACTGGTCCCAGCTTCAGCAATCCCACCCATCCTTTCATTATCTAGAGTTTCAGCATCATTAACTTTCTCAGTACAAGCACCTCTAATGTGTCCCTCTTTTCCACATCGGAAACATTTCATAATATCAGAGGTAACAAAATACTCAAACATACTCAAAACCATCAACCCTTAATTTGAAAGCCACATTAGATTCATCTGCATCTTTCTTCAAAACCATAAAAACCTGGGGCCGTATTCACAAAGAATTTTATTTTACCACTAGGAGTACTTCTAAATCACACTAAAATATTTTAGCTAGGAGTTTTCTCTTAAAAGTTATTCACAACGCCTTTCCGACCTACTCTTAGTAAGGAAAAATTACAACTCTTAAACTAAGAGTGATTCTTCGTTGCTATGGATGACGTCAATTCTCATGCACGAGTTTCCTCGCAATGATCACGGTGATTGGTTGTTAGATGACAGGGCCATCATGCGGTACATAACACAGACGCAACAAATCATGGAATTACGACATCTAAATATGTCTGTGTCCTACACAAAATAATAATAGTAATGTCATCGAAATGCATATATAATGACATGTTTGTGCAGGCCCCAGTGAAGTGTAATTCAAAAAAGGCAGAGAGAGAGAGAGAGAAAAGTGGTGAATTAAATTAAATTAAATCAAAGTAGCCTAATACCCTAATGAAACCGCCACTTGCCTAATAATGAAAAACGACACTTGCATTAACACTTGCTTGGTTAATTGACATCCTATTAGTATGGCTTGTTTCCGCCACTGAATAAAAAAAAAAAAATAAAAACAATTGCGACTTTAATCTCATAATTGCGAGATATGAAATCAGATTTGTGAGAAATAAAGTCGCAATTACCTTTTTTATTTTTCATTCTGTGGCGGAATCAAGCTTCCATGGCCTAAATAGACTACTTAAAGCAAGGAAATGTTGCTTCTAATGAAGTAATGTAGCCTAATAGTTGAATGACGGTGGATTAACTCGCCAAAACGGAAAAGAAAGCCCAACTGGACGCAGGATCAGTTACTGCTGCTGGCCCAGTTGGTGCTGAAAAAAAAAAAAACCCCATAATAAAAGGGAAATTCGACACTGGGATATCAAGCAAAACGTACTCGGTTACTAACGTAACCTCGGTTCTCTCTAGAGAGGGAACGAGTACTGCGTAATATCTTACGCTATGGGGAAAACCTCTTTTCCACGAGATATTGAAGCCAAAAATTATCCTTCATTTTGAATTAATGCAAAACGCTGTGCAGCAGCATGCAGACATAGGCAAGACGGCTTGCGTGCCTATTGGCTGCCCTGCGGCAACAGCAGCAGCCTATCGAGAGTGGCCCTGCGTGACACATACCCAATGGGGGCACTTCGCGCCCATTTCGTCACGTCCCGCCAGAAAGGGCGTGGTCCCGCCCTTATGAATACGGCTCGATTAGGCTGGTATACTGGTTTTCATCGCCGAAGCGAACCAGAGCTGTGTATGCACGGCAAGATACGCAGTACTCGTTCCCTCTCTAGAGAGAACCGAGGTTACGTTAGTAACCGAGTACGTTCTCTTACGAGAGTATCTCTCGTACTGCGTAATATCTTACGCTATGGGGAACACAATGCAAAACGCCGTGCGTACTGGGATCCGACACCAAAGTCCCAAGGGCAGTAGCCCGGGGCTCATATAGTGCATAATCACCATAGACTCACAGAGAGTCGGAGAAGAGAGGCTGCAAGCATCATTCCCCATAAAATAGCATCCTACAGGAGCTAGTTATGTTAACAGTGTTTCACGCAGACAGGGTGAACGTGTTCAGCCTGAACTGGGTAATAGTACGGGTTATTCAACACCCAAGGGGCAGTTTCTATCGCTCAGTGAGCGATGCACAGGCAAACTCAGCATCTGGGCCGCACTGCGGGGCAGATAGCACTGAATTCTAAACCGACAGAAGCTTGGCTTGTAAGGCGGGAACCTCTAGGTTATAAAACCTTATAAATGTAGACGGCGAGGCCCAGCCCGCGGCCGTACAGATATCTTGCAAGGTAACCCCACTATACCACGCCCACGACGAGGCCACGCCTCTTGTGGAGTGCGCTCTGACACCCAAAGGACACTGCAGGCCCTTAGAAGTGTAAGCCAGTGCTATGGCGTCGACTACCCATCTGGATAGGCTCTGTTTTGATGCGGCCAGGCCCTTGGAGCGTCCGCCAAACAAAACAAAGAGCTGCTCGGTCTGTCTGAAGACAGACGAGCGGGACACATAAGCTCTCAGTGCCCTGACAGGGCAAAGGAGACTAGCATCTTTCTCCTCATCATGAACCGAGAGAGCGCACAGGGAAATGACCTGGGCCCTGAACGGTGTGTTGAGGGATTTGGGCACGTACCCGTGCCTTGGTTTGAGTATGACCTTAGAGTCATTAGGCCCAAACTCCATACATGACGCGCTTACCGAAAGCGCTTGTAAGTCCCCTATGCGCTTCACTGAAGCGAGAGCCAAAAGGAACACCGTTTTGAAAGACAGATGCTTCATGTCTGACAAATGGAGTGGCTCGAACGGGGCACCTTTCATGGCTTCCAAAACCGTAGAAAGGTCCCACACCGGGACTGAAGGAGGTCTGGGAGGGTTCAGCCTCCGAGCTCCCTTGAGGAATCGCACGACTAGGTCGTTCTTCCCCAGTGACTGGCCAGACACAGGTTTTATAAACGCTGCTATGGCCGCCACGTACACTTTGAGCGTGGATGGGGACCTGCCCTTATCCAGCAGCTCTTGAAGGAAGGAGAGTACTTCCGTGACCCCGCAGTCTACAGGTGAAAAGCGCTGAGCTTGACACCAAGCAGAGAACACAGACCATTTCGAGGAATAGAGCCGTCTAGTAGACAGGGCCCTTGCCTGCGTGATCGTGTTTAGCACTCCCTCCGGGAGGCTAGCGGGTACCCGTTGATGGCCCATGCATGTAGGGACCATAGTTCCGGGCGAGGATGCCAAATCGAGCCCTCGGCCTGAGAGAGGAGGTCTTTCCTCAACGGTACTGGCCACGGGGCAGTGCTGGTCAGCCGCATCAGGACTGGGAACCAAATCTGGTTTGTCCAGAGCGGAGCCACAAGCAGCACTGGGCATCCATTTTCCCTGATTCGTTCCAGCACTTGAGGCAGGAGCGAGACGGGGGGAAAAGCATAGAGGGGACAGCGGGGCCAGACGTGGGCCAGCGCGTCCTTGCTCTTGGAGAAGTATTTCGGACAGTGAGCGTTCTCGTGGGACGCGAACAGGTCCACTTGCGCTCTGCCGAATGTCTCCCACAGCAGTTGGATCGTCTGCGGGTGCAGCGACCATTCCCCTGCTGGGACATTGTTTCTGGACAGTCTGTCTGGTCCCAGATTCAGGTGACCAGGCACGTGCGCCGCTCTCAGTGAAAGCAGGTTGTGCTGAGCCCAGACCAGGAGGCGTTCCGTTAGCCTGTAAAGGTTTCGGGACTTGGTGCCGCCCTGGCGATTTATGTATGCCACCACTGACATGTTGTCCGACCGGACCAAGACGTGGTGGCCCATTATCTGGGGACATATGCGCCGTAGCGCGTTGTCGACTGCCATCATTTCCAGACAGTTTATGTGTAGGAGCTTTTCCTGTTCTGACCACTGGCCAAAGAACGGTCTGCCCTCGAGCAGCGCTCCCCATCCCGAGGTGGAGGCGTCCGTGGACACCACCTTCACACTCGAGGGAGTCCCCAGACTCACACCTGACTGATACCAGTCGGTTATCTTCCAAGGTTCCAGAGCTGAAACGCATTTCAGATCGACCCGGAGGCGAAACCGACCAGCGGTCCATGCCCTGGGAGGAACTCGCGCTTTCAGCCACAGCTGCAGTGGGCGCATGCGAAGCAGACCCAGCTGGAGCACTGAAGCTGCTGAGGCCATGAGGCCCAGCATTTTCTGAAACCTTTTGAGCTGGACAACCGAGCCGCGGCGGAAGGATTTCGCGGCGCTCTGAATGTCCCGTTCGCGCTCTGGCGTCAGACGCGCTGTCATGGATAGCGAGTCCAGCACTGTTCCCAGAAAAGAAATTTTCTGGCTGGGAAACAGCGAGCTCTTCGCCCAATTGACTGTGAGACCCAGATTCTCGAGATGCTCGAGTAATGTGGCCCTGTGTTCTATGAGCTCTGATCGTGATCGAGCTAGAATCAGCCAATCGTCCAAGTAGTTCAAAATTCGCATGCCCTGGAGTCTCAGGGGTGCGAGAGCCGCGTCCATGCACTTCGTAAATGTACGGGGTGCCAGGGACAGGCCGAACGGCAGGACTTTGTATTGGTATGCCTGGCCCTCGAAGGCGAATCTCAAGAATTGCCTGTGACGTGACGCTATTTGTATTTGAAAATAGGCGTCTTTCAGATCTATTGACATAAACCAGTCTTCCCGGCGAACTTGCGCGAGGATTTTCCTGGTTGTAATCATTCTGAACTGGCGCTTCGCGAGCGCTCTGTTCAGCTGTCGCAGATCTAGAATGGGTCTGAGACCCCCGTCTTTTTTGGGTACCAGAAAATACCTGCTGTATAAACCCCCTTCGCTCTGAGCCTGAGATAAAGGTTCTATCGCCCCTTTGCTCAGTAGTTTCGCTATCTCGGCTCGAAGTAGATGAGATACTTCGTTTTTTACCGTCGTTTCGACTCGCGCCGCACAACGGCGGGGGCGTCGAGCGAACTGCAGCGAATAGCCTCTTTTTATAGTGTTCAGCACCCATTCTGATACCCCGGGAAGCTTTGCCCACGCATGTGCGTGAATAGCTAGAGGTAGAATGAAATCTGGGCTCTGGCCGCGGCATAGCGGCGGCCGGAGAGCTCCGGTGTGCTGAGAAACAAACACTGTGTTTGCAATGCGCGAGGCGGGGGGTGCGCTGATCACAGCGGGCAGCCCGACCGCGCTCGGCTTCTCTCTGACAGATTGTGGAGAGAAGGCGAGCGGGACGAACCCCGTGGGCTTCGGCATGTCTGTGAGGGAATGTGGGCGCGGGATAGCGGGCACACTCACTGCACTGAGAACACTGTCGGCTCGCGCCGACTGAAAATGTGTTGGTTTCGTTTTTACAGAAACCGTGGGACATGCTTCGTGTAGTGTTTGTGGGCACTGTGTCGTGGGCACGTACACTACATTCATTGCACAATCGACATGAGTCGATTTTATTCGTGCTAGCCCTCTATTGTGGTGGGCTGTGTCTGCGTGTGGGAATGGGCACTGAGACGTGGGCATTCTTACAACACTCATAACACCATCGGCCGTGGCCGGAACACCAGAAAATACACTCTTTTGGGATTTATCTGGGTCGCCGTAAAAATGGCATTTGTGTGCAGGCAAGCGGGCTGTGGTGCCGGCTTGTTTACTGCGAAATACACTGGAACAGTCACATCGTTTGGAACTGAACGAGCGAGAAGTTTCGGTGGAGTCTGGCCGCGGCGAGACTTAAACACCGTGGGTTTTAGCTGACTGTATGTGTGTTGGTTTCGTTTTACAGAAAACGTGGCACATGCAGTGTGTAGTGTTTGTGGGCACTGGGTTGTGGGCACATTCACTACATTTAATGCACAATGACATGAGTCAATCTCATTTGTGCGTGCCCTGCACTGTGGCGGGCTGTGTTTGTGTGTAGAAATGAACACTGGGCTGTGGGCATTTTTATTACACTCATAACACCATCGGCTTTGGCCGGAATACCAGAAAATACACTGCTTATATGATTTTTCTGGGTCGCCGTGGAAACGGCATTTTTGTGCAGGCAAGCGGGCCATGGTACCGGCTTGTTTACTGCAAAATACACTGGAACAGTCACATTTTCTTGGAACTGAACGAGCGAAAAGTTTCGGTGCAAGTCTGGCCGCAGCGAGACTAAATTTTTATCTGCTGCGAGACCTGGGATCGAACACGGGTCTCCCGTGCGAAGGGCTTTGGGTTTCGCCACTGAGCCACAGGGGGGAAATGACAAAAGCTTAAAACAGCTCGAGCAGATAAGAGAGCGTCATCACAGTTTGTGTGTGTTGGCGTTTGTTTGCAGGCGTGCGTGTTATACAACAGGCTCATTGCTGCAATATTGACATTTTCAGCCGCTCAAACTAAGAGGAGCTGAGAAATGTTTGAGAAATGGAGATTGGTCCGACCTCGGCGGGACTAAAAACACACTCTTTCCTCATTTCGCCGGTGACGCATGCCCACGGGGGGCGGGGGTGGGGTAGCTTTCTTATAACGTAAAGAAAGCTAGCCGCGGTTTTGAAGCTGGCCTTCTCTACAGATGCAGCTATCTCGTCGTCATAATGGCGGAAGCGGCGGCGCGCGGCGGCCGTTGTCCGTCAGCGAGCGACTCGAGTGAAGCTGGTGAAGCTGGCGGGCGAACCGGCGAGCTATCACGGGCTGGAGAAGGCTCGGGGCTGTTTCGTCGACCTCAATGGCGGAAGCGGCGGCAGACGGCGGCCGCTGTCCGTCGGTGAGGGACTCGAGCGATGCCGGCGAAGCTGGCGGGCGAACCGGCGAGCTTTGGCGGGCAGGAGAAGGCTCGGGGCCGCGCTGGGCACGGCGCTTTTTACGGCGCGGCGCTACAGCGGGTTGAAGTGCAGGCTCTGAGAATGATGCCAGGCGAGTCCTCAGAGTCACCATAGGCAATAGCTCACAGTGAGGGCATCCGCCGTCGACGAGAGCGAGAGCCGCGTGATCCTCACCCAGGCAGGAAACGCAGAATGGCGATCCTCTTCACTGAGTGTGGCTCGGCACGAGCCGCAGGATCTATGCATCTTGAAAAAGACGCAGCTCTTTTAGGAGAGAGAGAGACAGTGAAAAAATGTGTGTCGCAGCGGCGAACACACACACACACTTGCAATAAAAGGATATGACGCCGGAAAGCGTAGCAGGTACGGCGGCTAAAGGCGGCGATGCCAGCGACTTCAGACTCAAAGGCTCGTCCCGCTGTGTGCTTATCTCAGACGGCGCGGCTTCTCACTCCGGATCCAGCGATGCGTGATGCTTCGCTGAAGAGATGAAAATCAGTATACCAGCCTAATCGAGCCGTATTCATAAGGGCGGGACCACGCCCTTTCTGGCGGGACGTGACGAAATGGGCGCGAAGTGCCCCCATTGGGTATGTGTCACGCAGGGCCACTCTCGATAGGCTGCTGCTGTTGCCGCAGGGCAGCCAATAGGCACACAAGCCGTCTTGCCTATGTCTGCATGCTGCTGCACAGCGTTTTGCATTAATTCAAAATTAAGGATAATTTTTGGCTTCAATATCTCGTGGAAAAGAGGTTTTCCCCATAGCGTAAGATATTACGCAGTACGAGAGATACTCTCGTAAGAGAACTAAGCGTGAGACATGGGAGAGGATTTGTTTGCAGATCAATGCAGCATTCCCGCTTGTGTCGCGGACCCCGGACGACTGCGAGAGGCGGTGGTATGCGCTACAATCCTTTGTGAATAGGTCTTAGTGAGTTAGGAGTCCTTTCGACTTCTTTTAAGCTGTCCCAGGCTTAGGTGCTACTTTTAGGGCTAAAATGCTTCGTGAGTTACTCTTAGTCAAAAAAACTAAAGAGTCCTAAAGTTACGAGTGACACGCCCATTATTTTTGGGAGTTGCTCCTAAATTCGCCGGTTAGGAGCTACTTTTAGCCTTAAAATTCTTTGTGAATACGGCCCCTGACCTCTAAAACAAATGACATGCTTGAGTAGCTGTGATTTACAGCCAAACGAGATCTTTTTCATTTGGGACACTACTTTACCATGCCTTGAAAGCTCTGCTAGCAAGAGATCATCTTTAATGAACGGGGGGACGTTTGACAGAATAACTTTTTTCGACGGTTGAATCAGCGGCATTACGGGAGTGAAGGTATCTTGTATAACAACGCCATTCTGAACAACACTATTAACTTTTTCAATAGTGTCCAGAAAGACAACAACAGCGCTGTTCATGCGAGAAGCTGACAGCATTTATCGCAACCAACAACTTCTCCTACAGCTAAAACACATTGCTCTACCAAAACATTATTCACAGGCGCGAGTTTGATACCGTGTCTTCGCGACAACCGGTCCAAACTCACCCTTTCCGAAGATGCCATTGCCACCCAGCAAACGCCAGATAGCGGCGAAATTCTTCCCACCAAAAAATCTACCTAGCCTGTTAATAATCACAAACTCACACTTAAAAGATCTTTAAAAAGAAACAGTGTGAAAGTTAAGAGAAAGAGAGGGGAAAAAACTCACTCACCAGCAGTACTCCCACAGCAAACTCCACCCACTCACTCACAGCATCCGATCAGAGAGAGAGAGAGTAAAAGAAAAGAGGAGGTAAAGAGAGAGTGCCCCAAGAAAGGGGACCCAGAGAATAAAAGAGGCAGAGCAACATTACATCTTGCTTTATCCTTTCCCTTACAGTGTGACTTTAACCATAGTTCGAATTACAGGGGTACTGTCAGAGGTGGGACCAAGTCATTGTTTTGCAAGTCACAAGTAAGTCTCGAGTCTTTTCATTCAAGTCCCAAGTCAAGTCCCAAGTCAAGACAGACAAGTCCCAAGTCAAGTCCCAAGTCAAGTCCCAAGTCAAGACAGACAAGTCCCAAGTCAAGTCCCGAGTCAAGACAGGCAAGTCCAAGTCAAGTTGCAAGTCCTCGAGTTTAAGCTTCAAGTCTTAAACAAGTCATTAGTGCTTTTTGCACAAATTAGTGTCTCAGTGTTAATTACTATAGAAAAATTGAATGTATATAATTTATATCAGGAAGGCTTTTCAAATATGTTCATGACTTGTTTAATTTCATATTTATTGCGATAAAATTTTCACTAAGGGCACCCATCTATCTCAGTTCAATTTAGGTATTTTTCTTATGTGTGACAAAAAAAGGAAAAGGCAGTGAAAAAAAATATTTTATTGCTAACCCAGTAACAAAGGCAAAATCATTTAATAGAAATAACTGCTACACATTTTGTATGTGTGTGAGAGAGAATGGGCAATGCAGATTTAAAAATAAAACTGTTCATCGGGAAAATGAATCGTGATTTGCTACACATTAAGTTTAAAATATTGAATCCCTGGTTAAATTATTTTGTTAACGCGACAGTAATTGTAGAACATTCCTATTTCCACGGCGACGTATCAAGCGTCACGTGACACTTTTTGGGGCTACGTGCCTGTCATTTAGCCTACAAAACATAAATCCATCCATTTCTCCCGAAAGACATGAAAGTGAGTGGCTGGTGAACAAGGAGAAGACTTTATAGTTACCTATAGGCTAAAATGTGCGTTTGTTGTGGGAAAAAAAAAAACATGTCTCAAAATTATATTTGAAAGGTTTAGTAGCCTATTTATTTCCGCTAACTTAGACATCAGTTTGATTGCTTTTTCTCAAATTATAAATGATTCGCTAGTACTCGTGTATTTAAATGCCTGAAAAATAAAAGAAAAAAACATTATTTGGTTGAAAACTGTCTGAACGTGTGATAAATGACAACTGACAAGCGCTGCTGAACGCACTCTATCACGCGCTCTCTGGCTCAGTGCCAAACGTGCGAAAGCAGAGCTAATCAGCGCTGTGATCATGCGTCAATGATACAGTGCTATACTACAGTGATTATTACAACTCTGATCTGTGGTTTTAGAAGGTAGGTCAAGTCTTTCCAAGTCACAGGGCTCAAGTCCGAGTCAAGTCGCGAGTCATTGTTGTCTAAGTCTAAGTCGAGTCGCAAGTCATCTTTGATTATGTCAAGTCGAGTCGCAAGTCATCAAATTTGGGACTCGAGTCCAAGTCAAGTCCAAGTCATGCGACTCGAGTCCACAACCCTGGGTACTGTACCCTCCAATGAAGACCCAGTAACCCCAAAGGGACAGAAATGTCAGTTTGTCAAATGTCAAAAAATATAATTACAGTTACAATACAAGTCAACACCTATTTTCACTGTAGGAACATTTTAATGTAAAGCGATTTCAGACACCCCTATTGTGGACCGTACCATTTTTAACCACCGTGGCTAGCATAGATCTATGCGTGGCTAGAAGCAACGGAGATAGAGAACGGTTTGCTGCTGACGTGCATGGATAAATGTAGCTAGCTAGCTGACGTCTAGCTTGTTGATTTTACAACCTTCATTTATTAACGTGTTTTGTTCTTTCATAGCTCATGTCACGTCTTCATACACTGAATTACCGGCTACTTACCTGCTACGTACCCACTGAGGCTAGTAAAGTGGACCTTGGTTAGCTACCAAGGTTAGTTAGCAAGGTTAGGTAGCAAGATAATAGGGCTTGGGCGTTGTGACGTCATTACTTGGCGTGGCCGCCATGTTGACAACTTCGCGAATGTAAACATACAGCAAGTCGAATGAGGAGAAGCAGCAGAGTTGGGAGAAAGAAACGAAAAAAAGATGTTAAAATCCCTAAAAGGATGTGGAATTTACCGGGATACGTTAAATAGGGAAACCAGGGACCGGTATGTGGACAAAATCGGCACTTTTAACGGTTTGGATCCATATGAAATTCCCAACAAAGAGTCGGCAAACAGTTGGAACACATTAATCCGGACAAAGGTAACTTTAAGATGCGCTCCACCTAGCTGCTAGTTTAGTAACCGTTAGTGCGAACAACCATTCACACATGTACTTTTAACTATGTGTTTCAAAACTGTAGTTAGTAACGTTAGCTGTCAACCCTCCCGTTTTTTCCGGGTTTTTCACGTATTTGAGCTCTTTTCCCGCTGTCTTCCCGTTTTAGTATTTTCCTGTAAAATATCCCGTATTTTAATACTCTCATAACATTAACGTTAGCCCTTCCATCTGACTTGTCAGTCTCTGTACTGTTGTCCTGTTGCTACCCCCTTGCCCTAAGCATCGTTTTGCTTACTAACTTAAGTTTTGCTTAAAACAGCTACTAACTACACTTTTGAAACACATAGTTAAAAGTATGTTACATGTGTGAATGGTTGTTAGCCCTAACTGTTACTAAACTAGCAGCTAGGTGGAGCGCAGTTTACCTTTGTCCGGATTAAGTTACTGTGCTCTCACTGTTTGTTAGAAATTTCTTTTTTTTTTTTATATCTCCTGGGGAGCAAAACCCCCAAGAATTGCTTTTTCACAGTGTACAATTTAAGTATAGACTACACAGACTGTTGATAGTGATTGCACAGAGAAAGGGTCCACAATTCACAAATCCCACACCATCCAAAACCCCAGCTACATCTCTGATTTGACTCCCAGTCCGTGTAATGTAGTGTAGAGAACAAAACACATTCAATGAAAACCGTAGCATTTTAAATTATGAATAATGTCCATGGCCCCCCTCCTGAAACCTCATGCCACCCCAGGTGGTAGTATGGTTTTTCATAGTATGCTCCTTAATCACATTAAAGATTGCTCAGGTTTCACATATCTCCAAGTAATTGTGTTGATTTGACACTGACTACCATAGACTATAATGGAAAATTGGTTTCTGTTTATGCAGTATATGAGAGGGTTGGGTCTTACCTCCAGGTCTAAAAATAAACCAAATCAATATTTCATGAAATAGACAATAGGCTTCTTGAAAAGGTATTACTTTTACTAGTAATTAGAATGGTATTTCAGTGCACTTAACTTCTAACTTTTGGGAGTTGATCAAAACAGTTCTTTTTTTTTTGGATATATAATAACAATGAGATATTCTGTAGCCTACTGATTATCAGTTTGTCGCATGTTTAGACCTTGTATGTGTGTTGCACAACACATGTTGCACTTGGTGATCACGGTGGGGATTGATAATGGTAGTGGACCATGATGGTCATAGAAGAAGTGAAGGAGCAGTACCCCCCAATTATGGTGGGGTAATTCGCACTCTGACTTTAACCCAGATGTGAGACGTTCAAACTGACCAATCAGATAATTACCACTTCCCCCATTGTACTAATGCTGCGTTCCAGGCAGGTTTTTGAGCACGTAAATCACGACTTCAAACCATGACTCATGACTTTGTAGCGTTCCAGGCCAGTCACGCCAAACTACCTGAGCGCAATATACATACTTATTGTTTCAGAGACACATAACATTGTAATACATAATCGTGTGTGTATTATTATCATTATTATATTATTATTAATTTGACTGAAACGTTATATTGTCCTAAAGTGTATTCTCACCGTGTACCGCTTGCAGAAACACTGCAACCGTAGGGGCTGCCATTGTTGTTTTGTATGGTTTCACGGGCTATGTGACGTCAGAGCTCGTAACTGGGAGTACATCGATCTAGTACGAGTTCACGGGTGGGAAGTCACGGGTTTGACTGCCGTTCCAGTGCACTTTCACGGGTATAAGGTTGGAAAAACAAGGGTTACAGGTTGCCTGGAACGCGGCATAAAGGTGTGACAATTCATAGACCCCTGAAGTACACACATCTTGGCCCACAGGCCTTGATCACTATCTGTGCCTTTGGGAACTCCAAATGGTCATTGGGGAAAGAGGGGGTGGAAAACAGTAAAGCAAATGTCTTTGTTCATTTCAAATATCTTGGATTATTTTCAATCCTACAGTTAAAACCGGTGTATTTATTATTAATGAACTTGATAAGTAAGGTACAAATACATGTAATTTCCTGCAGCTCATTTCTGAATGTCTGTAATCTGGTCCAGTATGGAAGTGCCGCTGTAGTCGTTTGTGTTCAGTGAAAGAAGCTTCTGTGTGTAGTTTTGAGGCAAGCCGTTCTGTTGAGCCCCTAAACACACAACCTAGATGAAGAATGAGACGAGATAAACAGAGTCAATATATGAATAGGCGACTCTTCATTGACACTTATCATTATAGTTACAGTATGCAACTAGACAGTTATCAATTAAAAGACAACTATATTGCGAATATCTGAATCTCCAGTTATTTTACACTTTAAAAGATTTGTTAATATTTGATCAGAGGGGTGGGTTGTTCACTTCGTGATGTCTAATTAAACGTTATGCCTTAGTTTGGTCAGTCAGGTTTATGATAGGCAGTAATATGTACCTTTTTATACTGTGGTGAAGGTGGACAGGGTCTGAAGTTGTTAATCTTGTACGTCCGGCAGAGAAGCGGACCATCTTTTGTTTCTACTTTGACCTCTAATGGGCTGTACACTCCTTCATGAACCCCTTCCTGTCTGAAAACGTGCAAGATTCGTAATACATGCCTAAATGCAGACATTTTAGTTCCAGTGTAAAACATATCCAACATATATAGATGCTTTGTAGAGTGTGCAAAAGGGAAGCACAATATTTTGGTTACTATATCTGCATCTGCCTGTATGTGTTCATCAGATTAAGCAGATATCATGGCTTTTTTTAACCAGTATACGATTTTATCTTAACAAAAGTACTAAACAGTTATCTTTTCCACTATATTTATATGGGAGATAATATGCAGTAAACAGCTACTTAAAAAAAAAAATTGGACATGAAATACTGATTTGAGTTTGTTTTTTTCTGTGGAAATGGTGCAATACCCAATACAATACTGATAATATAAGATGAAAAAATGTTTTTGGGAAACATCACAATGCCAGGTGATCTCACCGGTCTAAACTGGGCAGGTTTTGGTCGCCTATCCTCCACACGACCCCCCACACCTCGTCTCCTTCACTCTCCTGTATCGATGCGACTCCACCGTGCCATGAGCTGTTAGTGCAGTCGCCACAAAGACCGAAATCCAGCCTGTAGTCCTGGGACAGTACATGCAACACAATGATATATACCACAGTGACAGTACTATATGATTAACATATCTGTGTACCATTTTTGTGTGTACAACTACAATGTATTTCAAGGTACTTCAAATAGTACCACAGTGGATGAGGATGTATTATGATGACACTTTTTTTTGTTATTTATACGTTATTTACAGTATGTTTAAAGAGCAATTTGTTTTAAAGACAAAACTACTTAAAATAAATAATTATATATATATATATATATATATATATACATATATATATCTATATATATACACACACACACAATATATATATATATACAATTGAAATTAATTAAAATAAAAACTAGATGTAAATTAATAATAAATCAGTACAGTGCTATGACAGATAGAAAATGTGATTTACATTTTCACAGTAAAAATGTTGTCTTTGTACAACAATATATATATTTATTTTAAATAATGGTAATTATTAACCATGGAAAATATTTGATTTTAAATGACTTATTTTTATGACAGTGGTGGCAAATCCAGTTTCTCCACAATTTGATCGCAGTTTACTCATTAACCTGGTACCATGGTGCATTTGAGGTAGACTAGACTTCTATGGCTATAATAAGTGTGTCGTACTATGTGCTTATGTCCTTTCATTAACCGAATACTATGGTCATTATTCATCAAATAATGTGTTTGTTTACCTGTATCCTGCCGACGGAGTGAAACACAGCTGATGGGTTTTTCAGTTGCAGTCTCTCTTTCAGTAAATTACTGCCATAGGCAAAATACATGAAACAACCGCTGGATGACATATTTACTAACGCAGTGCTTAAAGAAACGCGACGGATAGAAAAACAAACGCTTCGAAAACAAACCCTTAAGGCCTCATTATGCTTCTGCGTCAACTCCACGGCGTAGCTACGTCGTCCCTCCTACGGCGTCGTTGCCGTTTTATGGTTCTGCGTCAGGTTGTGTTGCATCGCGGTGCATCAGACCAATCACAGCCCTTGCGGTCTGCGTCGCCTCGACGCGTAGTTACAATTTTTTGAAGGTGCACGTCGAGCTACGGCGTAGGGGTCGGAGAGGGGTTCGCGGCAACGCAGAGGGGTCTGCGGGGGTACGCCGTCGATTCGACGCAGAAGCATAAAACAGGCTTTAGTCTCATGACCTTCGTTATTGAATCGTTCTTGTGAGTCGATTCTTTAGAATGAATGACTCGGCATCTTTCAGACTTTCACAAGGAGAAAATGATAGTGAGGCGGGAACAGGGAACAATTTTGTTCACTGTATTGGTAAAAATACAATTAATGATAATTAACAAACATTTAGCATTTTGAACAACAAAACGCAAAAAGGTTTGAATCGACTCATTGAAATGAACCCGATTTGCTTAACAGAAGAACTGACCCCTGACCATACATTTTCAGAATAAAAGCCTTTCGTGCCAAAACTGGTAAGGTGTATAAACGACGTTTAGGAAATGTTAGGGTACGTTCATTTTAAGCCAAAGAAATGTTATACAAATGTAAAGACATTTTTACTTACACAGTTCCCAGAAATATGAACATAAGAAACGTGTTTTAGTTATAGAAAATATGTTATTAAAATTCCCTTGCATTTCAATTTCCCATGACCAGCATATTCAGGATACTTGGTGAATGGTTTTCAGTAGCAACTTCAACAAATACACTGAAAAAACTGAACAGAAATAAATGTAATTAAGGTAATGTTTAAACACACTTTTTGAAAAAATATTATCAGACCTCAACACTTGCCATTATATTTTAATTTAAAAAAAGCACATTCTTCAGTACACAACTTGAAAAGTTAAATCAAGGAGTTTATTGATAAGAATGTAGAAAAATAACCATCACTGCCTTATATTAGCACAAACAGCTCAGCAATTAAACAAAAGACTCAAAAACAGCTTTCAAAAGAAATGAATTTAATGTACAAAATGCAAACAAGTCAGAATCAAAATATTCTCCAAATAAAGAACAAAAAAATGCTGTACAAAGCGCACTAATGTACAGTGGCTTGAGATGTTCATCTCCTCGGCCCACCGCGACCACGTCCTCTTCCTCTGCCACGACCCCGTCCTCTTCCTCGACCGCGGCCAGCAACTGCAAGAAAGGGAAGAAGAAAAAAACACAATTATACATTTTCATAGACAATCAATCAATGCCTGATTTTCAAGTCAGTCAGTTTAGAGTATATGTTCCATAACTCACCAGCCTCTCTCTTCTTTGACTTGACCTTCGGCTCGATGTCGACCAGCAGCGTGTCCAGAGGAAGACTGTCCGGCAGGATGAAATAGCGGATGTTGTTTCCGCGGATACTGAGGGACTCCAGCTGAGTGGGTTCTCTGTTTTTAAGGGTCATCTTCACAGCTTTGAGGTGAGTGTTCATACTGACATCCACACCTGTTCATAGGATTCAAAGATAAAGTATAAAGAAATCATTCAACTTTAAAGGAATGGTTCACTCAAATCTCCCATAATTTACCCTCTTGCCATTCTAGGTATATATGATATTCTTCTTTCAAATGAACACAATCATAGTTGTATTAAAAATATCCTGGCTCTTCCCAGCTTAATAATGGCATTGCATAGTCAAGCTTTTAAAGCTCCAAAAAGCACATCCATCCATCAAAAAAGTAATCCATACGACTACAGTGTGTTAATAAAGGCCTTCTGAGGCTAAGCTATAAGATTATAAGCTATAATCACTGGCTCACGCAACGGCTGTACACACGTTTAGAGTTCGAGAGTCGAGTTCCGGCGGAAGAGTGACCTTTGACCCCACGTATGACGCATCTTCTCTTATATCAAAATCCTCAGACATTTTTCTTTAAAACTTCTTGTTTTAGACTTTGAATTCATGACCGGTGTTTTGTCATGCTCCATCCACTGCGCTTCTGTGTTTGTCAATTCTCACCTGAGCTTTACGCTACACCTACACTATACGTGGGGTCAGAGGTCACCCTTCCACCAGAACTTGATTCTCTCGTGAATGTGTGCACAGCCGTTGCGCAAGCCAGTGATTATAGCTTATAAAGTTTTAAATATAGATATTTGTCTTATAATGACTTTGCTTCAGAAGGCCTTCATTAACCCACTGGAGTCGTATGGATTACTTTTATGATGGATGGATGGATGGATGTGCTTTTTGGAGCTTCAAAAACTCAGGCTCTATTCACTCCCATTACAAAGCTGGGAAGAGCCAGGATATTATTTAATATAACCGTGTTCGGCTGAAAGAAGAAAGTCATATATACCTAGGATGACTTGAGGATGAGTAAAGCATGGGCTAATTTTCATTTTTGGGTGAACTATCCCTTTAAGAATTCTTCTTAAACACAAACTTGAAGCAGATACCTTGTAAAAATTCATATTTTGTCCCACTTAAAGCAGAACTCGCCTACTTCCAGTCTTCTTCGCTGATTTTCACGTTTGTTGTCGCATGTTTACCCCACGAGCTCCCCCTACAGCTGTGGGCCGTATATTTCACAACACTATCGTAAAAAAAAACTCACTTGCGGCACCCTTCTCCCCTGTTCAACCGTTGCTCATGTGCATTTGTTATTATCGGAGCCGGCCAACTTTACTTGCGGAGCTATGTCTACCGAGGTGGGAAATACATCATACACATTATCATAGATCATTGACATGTACATTTTGTATTCTGTTATCAAACAGTAAAGCAGTTCGTGTTTCTTGCTCGTTCTCGTCTCGCTTCTCACGAGACTTCCTATTTTCATTTTGCGGGACGGTAGTCCCCATCAGAGTATGTGAGCGGAGTGGAGTGGGAGCGGAGCGAGGAGTGGAGCGATGTGATTTTGAATGGAGCGCGGAGCGGATTTTTTAAAAGTCGGAGCGTCGTGGTTTTCACTCGCTCCGAGAGCGCTCCACTACCGCTTCATCACGAGTACAATTCATGCGAACGGCTCATTATAGAACTGCATTTTTAGTAAGGATTCACACGTTAAACACATTACGCTAGCATGATACAGATGGATAACTCAAATCAGAAAAAAATGTGAAGGTTATGATGAGGCCGATGGACATGAGTGGCTGCGGGAGGTTCTCAAGCCTACTGAATATGATCGGGCAACACGATCTCATGAAAGTGCGTATCTATAGCACGAGTTTTGTTTCTCGTGCCATTTATACGCCAAAAAATAGTTTTTGCGTGCAAATGAAACACACTAAACCCTTTGGTTAGGATTAGGGATGTGAAGTACGTGCACGCCATAAAGTGTGTATCATATGCACGCGAAAACTGCTTATCATAGGCTATGCAAGCAAAAACTATTTTTGTAAATGGTACAAGAAATAAAATTTGTGCTATAGATACGCACTTTCATGAGATCAGGCTGGATCGGGTGAAAGCACATTTTAAACAGGTAACACTTATTCACACACGCAATCGCTTTCTCACTAATGCATTGCATTCAAACAAATGTAATCTTACAGTGCTGTCGGTAGCCTATTTGATTTCGAATGAGCAGAAATCTGTAAGAAATGTAGCGACCCGTAGATAAAATAACTGATGAAAACGTAGTTATTTTCCTCTTTCCAAACAAAATGTGCTCTGCAAAAAGCAGCAATGATATTTAACTTTTAATGCTGATAACCATGTAGGCTAATAAGCATAGCATGGCATAGGAAAAGTTTGCACACTATCCAATAAACCACATTGAAACTATTCTCCTAATGTTGTTTTTTATTTATTTTTATTTAATATGCCTATATAATATGATGAGGAGAAATTTTGTGAGATTTCAAAGCATACTTAAATACTTCATTCGCAATTTCTTCGGGGAGCGAAGACGGAGCGGTGTTTCTGATATCAGTGAGCGAGGAGTGGAGCGGGAGCGGTAAATGGTGAACCCGGAGCGGAGCTGGAGCGGAGTGATTATTAAATGCTTGGAGCGCGGAGGGGAAATTGTTGCCGCTCCACTCCGCTCACATACTCTGGTCCCCATGTTGCAAGGTTGGTTTTCCGCATGGGAACGCTGGGGGGAGCTGGGAAAGTCACCAATATCACCAGAACAGGTTGTTTAACCATCCAAATGATTTCTAGACAGCTTTATTAAGTTAAAGAAGTTACCAAGTTCTGCTTTAACATTATTTTAAATCATAATTACCTGTAATGGTGCCATGAACCTGTGTGCCATTCTTCAGCTCAATGGTGACTGTTTCATGGCTCAGTTTCATCAAAAACCTGTGGGATTAAAATAAAAAACAAAGACTGAAGCACATATTCATCACAACAACAAACAGATCTTACTGCAGTAACGTTACAAACATCACATTTGAGGCATTTCGTCAAATCCACTAGTTAAGTTACAAAGAGTCTTCACGGTTTTATTATATTTATGTAGGAAATTTGATTGCGAAATTGTATTTAGTTTAAACCTATACACACAACTGTATAATATTTGCCTAATAACATAAAACATGTGTATTTTGCAGATTGCATCTGTAGTAAAAAGTAAATAAAACGTTACTGTTATTTAAAAGTGGTTGTTTTTGTTGCTGCGTTTGTTAGAGATAAGGCCCAGCATCTACAAACTAATGTCCCAAATCATAATTTCATAAATCCAGAGATAAACCCACGAACTGTAAATTAAACAAACAGCTGCGTTTTAAACACGGCAGGGATGAGACAGAAATTCAAACAAACAAACACATTCATTCATTCCCGCCTGTTGAAGCTAACAGCTAACCAACAGCTACATCAAATCTGACGCCATCCATTAAATTATATTGCATGTCGCTACAGATACTTTGTGCATATTGATTAAATGAGACATATAGAAGTTTATTACCTGACGAGTTTCATGCTGGCGGTGGACTTTAAATGAAAATCCTCCACCGAAGTGAGAAAAAATTATAGCGCAAAACGACAGAAAAGCGTCGGACGCTACCGGAGCAATGAGAGGAATCACTTCCTGTGCGAAACGGAAGCAGAATCCTCGACGCAAGTGTTGCCACTGCTCTCCCAAAATCAACAGAATCTTTACACATAATAGAAGATACGTGTAAAATCGTATATATATGTAGCTTTAATCATAAATAATATATTATGTGAATAAAAATTAAGTTGAATATTATTTTATATTTAATGTTTTGTCTTTATAATACATTTAAAAGTCTTTTTTTTATCAGCGGGTTATTATGGACCTCCGAATACGTGTCGTAATAAATAGTTTTTTAAAGGTTTTAACGAACTCCCCCCGCCCGTTTTTGTGTTGGTCAAAACCATAGACTGGTCAAAACATATATTTTTTTTCGATTCCAAAAATTGATTTGGACAAATCTGGCAACCCCGCAACAGGAAGTGAATCCCGGAAATGAGCGCTCATTGAAACATCACGTCAAAATTGAATCGAGGGATAAATTAAAGGAATTAAACGCGCGCGCTTCATCATGAGGAATCACCGATGACTTTACACGGGATTTCTGAGGATGCTGTAGTGAAAAGCGGATCAAACTTTAGAATAACAGACTGCAGATGTTATAATGTGTGTGTTTAGAGTGACGCGTGTGTTAATGGCAGTGCACCAGGACTGATTGACAGCTGATCTAACCCTGTTCTTCATCATTATTTCCCGTCCAAACAGCATGTTGATCAGCAGTATCTGCTCAGGTCTGTCCACTGAATCTGCGTGCTGTCATTAATGCACTGATGATGTTTCCTAAAACCTCGTTCACGAGCCTGATCGTGGGGGGTTTCCTCCTGTATGTGCTGCACACATGTTGGGTCATGTATGGGATCGTTTACACTAAACCCTGCGAAAACCCCAGAACTGACAGCTGTATCTCACCTTACCTGGCCGGGAAACCTCGACTGCAGGTGAGACTCTGTGCTGCTGTTATATGTGTGTATTTACAACTTATCTTATAAACAATGCATTTGAAACCAGGCCTATGCAGGTCTTTATGGGTGGACATATTTATATATCAAAGGACGGGCACTATCAATTAATAAATAACATAAATATAAATATTAAGTTATGTAATATTAAATGTGAGAAAGGTGTTTTCATCATCATACAAGGGCCCCTATTCAAAAATTTAATTTATGTAGTTTATTGTATAAAGACCCAGGTTATACGGTGAAAACTAATATTATAAATGTCTAAAATATTAATTGGAAAATATTTAGTTTCTATTAAGTTTAATTATAAATTTTTTTACATTCTACTCATTATAGCTCTGACTGTACTGTTCAATGTTTTAATTGATTTATTTTCAATTTTGAATTATAAATAATTTATTTTTTTATCTCTTTATGTAAATATGTTATTTATATGTATGTATGTAATTTTAATATATTTTTATTTTCTTTTATTCCAATTTTTATTTTTTATATCTGTTTCTTTTCATCTAAATTGGATTTATTTATTTTTTATCAATTAATATATATTTTGAATAATTTTTTTATTTATTTATTTAAATATAAATTAAATTATTTATATATTTATGTATTTTATTCTAATTTATTTTATTATAATCCAATTTCTATGTATCTATTTCTTTCTTTTTCTTTAATCTGATTTTTCTTTATTTAATTTATTTCAAACCTATTTATTTATTTTATTTTATTTGTATTAAAAAAAAAATCACACTGTTTTTCTCCAAACACGTCCCTGGACTCCAGTTTGAAAACCCCTGCATTAGCAGACATATAATCAACATTATACAGTATAAAATATATTTCAGTAAACAATAGGAATATATGCAATAACAGTGATATATTGTATGTGTTTTATCAGCTCAGCGTCTACACTGCATTGAGACCGAACGCTGATGGAGGACACAGTCTGATCCACAGAGAGGAAGAGTTTGATGTGAACACCAGGTTTGAGAGGTACAGAAAAAGCCATGGGATCTAGTAACTCTTGTCCAGTAGGGCTTCATTTGTGTGCTTTCTAGACAACTATTGCTTACCACCAGATCTGCTTTCTCACAGTTATACTTCTGTCTTTTTAAGGTTAATTAATGTGTCTTTGCCGAAGAAGACACGCAAAAATGGCACGCTGTACGCGATGGTGTTCCTCCACCAGGCTGGAGTCACGCCATGGCAGGATCCGCATCAGGTGCATTTAGTCACGCAGCTGACCACATACATGATGCCGAAGCCTCCCGAGATTAGCCTGATCACGGGACAGGACGACCCACAGGTGAGCTGACACCCCCAGCAAACATCCCAGCAAGCAATTTTATGTTTAAAAGACTTCTAATAGCCGTCCACAAACACAGCCCAGACGTTTAATAAAGCAATAAGCCCCTTGAAGCCGTGATATAGAGCGTAGTGCCTAAAACCCCCTTACTGTGCGTTCACACCGCCGCCGGCAAGAGCGTCAAAGTGGCCGGAAGTCATTCATTTTCAACGAGAGCCGGTGGCGAGCTCCGGCGAGGGCGGTGCGGCGCGTCTTGGACGGTGAGAGCGGCGAGGAGAGTTGAAATCAGGTCAACTTTATGGTAATGAGCTATGACGCGGTTCAGCGGCAACCAATCGGAATGTAGAAGTGCTCCGTTTGAGAGGATTCCAGAGAACGCAGTCTGTAAACTTTCCGACCACATTAGTTCCAAAGCAAAATAGAGGAGAGGTTGATCATTTGAATTTGATAAGAAGGCGCGCAACACTATGTAAAGGCAAGATTTTCGCGCTAGAACGTTTGTTTTTCAGCGGGAATGCAAATTAGAATAGCACTTAACCATGAACACACAAGCCACACCACACAAATGGCTTTTAATTGGTTTATTTCGTTAGCAAATGTGTCACTATAAATGTTAAGTTCTTTCCATAGATCAATTTTCTGCAGAAATAACGATCGACATGCTTGTTTGCTTTGCGGTCCCTTTAAATAAAGTAAAAAAAAGACCAAACATTCGATCTACGTCAGAGTGTCCACGAATCTCTCCACGGCGTTGCTGGCAGGGTTGCGAGAGCGAATTTTTGCGATCTCGGCGGCGGCGGTGTGAACGCACGGTTAGCTTTTCTAAGCTCACTGTAAATCACGGCTTCAAGGGGCTTATTACTGTTATACGGTTACTCCATAAAAATATATTAATTTTAATATTTATTTTGTTCATAATATAAACACCAGCAACAAAAAATATAACGTTATAACACATTATTCCTCCGCCAAGCAACGTAGTTCCAAAAACACATGCAGCAACAAAGAATCACAGTTGCGCAGTAATAATAATGTAATGTGGTCACAGGTGTGTGTTTGTTGAGTAATTTACAACGGCTTCGAACGTGGCTCGACCAATCAGAATCAAGGACTGGAACTATCCGTTTCATAAAACAAGGCAAAATTTGGGGCTGTCAGTGAAAGTTTAATAGACGTTTAAACCATAGCCCAAGGATAGACTAGTCGTTTATTTTTATTTCTTTGTTATGTAATTGATGACCAGTCTATTCTTGGGCTATGGTTTAAACATGTATTAAACTTTCACTGACAGCCCAAATTTTGCCTTGTTTTAGACGTCTGGGCTGTTTGGACAGCTATTAGACGTCTTTTAAACTTAAAATTGTTTGCTGGGCCACTTCCTGCACCTGAACAAAGAGCTGTGTTGGCATTATATAAATAAACCCGATTGCTATCCAGAAACCGGATCAGCAAAAGCAGACCAGCGAGTCCGATCCGGACCGGCCCGTTTCCCACTGGCGTTCCCGTCTGACGCTGAACGTGGTGTCCGAAAACTTCCAGTTTGATCGAGAGGCTCTTCCTGGAGACGTGCACCGCTACATGAGAGTGTGAGTTTCTTTATATTATACACATCCAGCAACTCTTTCAAGATTAAACAACGAGCCATGAGAGAGTTGCTATGTACATTTAAAAATCATATTAGTGATTATTGTCAAGTCAAGTCAAAATTATTGCAATAGCCCTTTTTAAAGGAACACGCCACCGTTTTTTGAAATAGGGGTTATTCACCATCTCCCCTATATTAAGATAGGTGGGCAAACGCATTTTTGTCTCAGTGCATGTATTGTCTTAGTTTGGGAGCGCCGACGCTAGCTTAGCTTAGCATAATGAATGGAATCCTTTGTTGCCAGATAGCATGTCGTGAGTAAAAAAAAACAAAAAAACAACCTAATTACTTCTTGTGGTCTGCGTATTCACAACTAGTACAAATAGCAATGCAGATTAAGACTAGGCTATTTCCTAGGCAGAGATTGACCTGGGACTATATTGGGGGGAAGCACAGGCGAAGCACTGATACTTGGGCGCAGAGATATCACGGCATCTCAGCATCTATCTTACAACTGAATAAAGACACAGATTCACGTAAGGAAGAGTAATAATAGACGACTTACATGTGCACTTTGTTCTGCCTGGGCTTTGAAAATGGATGGGACGGCCGTATCCTTCAGACGTAGTACCGTCTTTCTGGTCCCATATTTCATTTTTTTAACATAGTCCTCCGGTGCAAAATGCTCTTCGCAAACACAATACTGGTTAATTTTGTAGAGCGGTGTTGAAGTACAGATATCCAGAGCTAGCCATTGATTTCTCAGTTCCACATTCGATTCACATTCTGTGAAACATTACATTCATGTATGTCCTTCAGTGTTGGGGAGTAACGGAATACATGTACTGGCGTTACGTATTCAGAATACAAATTATGAGTATCTGTATTCCGTTACAGTTACAATTTAAATAGTTGGTATTTAGAATACAGTTACATTGTTGAAATCAACGGATTACATTACGATACTTCTCTGTTTCACGAGTTTATTCACTCTCTAAATAAATTAAGGCAACTCAGCATTTCCCAGAAGCCCCAATGTGAAAACGAAAAAATGCGCGGTTTGCGTGATCAGTCACAATGAAGTCAGAAGAGGAGCAGGCAGCGGGAGCTAGAGTAGGCTAGAGATGGAGCCGGAACAACAGAGACAGGGCAAGAATGCGTATCTATATTGGAAATTCAAACAGCATTTCACATTAAAGAAAGAGAAGGGAGAACGAAATATAGCCTAACTGTGCAGTGCAACCTCTGCTTGCCAGCAACCAGCTCCTTTCAGCGTCTCCAACCTGAAGAAGCATCTTAAAGTAAGTTATCCTTCCCGTCCAGATCCAATGCTACCACATCTTTAAATTACTATAATAATTATTTGAAGTTAGCATTATAAAATATGTAGACCTACACCACAAAATAAATACTTTAAAATTGAGCAATTCCAGCGTTATGGAACTTGAAACAAAACTTGAAATAGAAATTCTCAGAAAATGCATTTAATACGAATATATTTAAAAAGGTCTGTTTATATATCCATATAAATCCGTTCTGCTCATGTAATCCGTATGAAATGCGCATTTCTCTCTGGCGCGTTCACTAGCATACTGCAAAGATCGCGAGTCAGCATCGTCAACTTCATCTTTGCAGGCGACAGTGACACAGACAGAAAAAAAATGTTTATTAATAAACAATTAAAATATCTCCTTGCTATATTTGACATATTCATAATCAATACTTTTGCCGGTTCTTTGTGACAGCTTAAAGGTGCTTTATTGGCAGCGCCATCCCTACATGTTACAACGCGTCACCACCGCATCACCATTCTGCATTCCTACACTTATAAAATGCAATGCAATGTGGAAGTAATCCAAGTATTCAGAATACGTTACTCAGATTGAGTAACGTAACGGAATACGTTACAAATTACAATTTGGGGCATGTATTCTGTATTCTGTAACGAAATACATTTTAAAAGTATCCTTCCCAACACTGATGTTCTTTGCTTGTTCTCACAACCTTTTGTGAACCTGCTATGCAGGCAATTACCATGTTTGCTGTAACTGTAGCTGTAACTTCTCAAACTCAACACAAACCAAAAACGAAGATACTCGGTTCAGATCACGGCGGTATGTTGACGGAAGTTGGGGGATTTCAGGTGTTGTGTGATATCTCTGCGCCCAAGTATCAGTGCTTCGCCGTTGCTTCCCCCCAATATAGTCCCAGGTCAATCTCTGCCTAGGAAATCACCTAGTCTTAATCTGAATTGCTATTTGTACTCGTTGTGAATACGCAGACCACAGGAAGTAATTAGTTGTTTTTTTTTTGGATCACTTTTACTCACGACATGCTATCTGGCAACAAAGGATTCCATTCATTATGCTAAGCTAAGCTAGCGTCGGCGCTGCCGAAATAAGACAATGCATGCACTGAGACAAAAATGCGTTTGCCCACCTAACTAAATGTAGGGGAGACGGTGAATAAGCCCCATTTCAAAAAACAGTGGCGTGTACCTTTAAAGGCAATAGCCCTTTTTATTGCAATTTCCCTTTTTAAAGCTCAGATTAAAAGTTATCTGTTTAGAATATAGCTTTTAGTGATTTGATTGTTTGGTTTGTTGATTTTATGTTTGATCTGTATGTCTGTCTTTTTGCATAGCTTTTTATTTTATTGATTTACTTTTATGTTGTACGGTGTCCTTGAGTGCCTTAAAAGGTGCCTATAAATAAAAGGTTTTATTATAGCGCTTTTAACAAAACGCATAGTTCCAAAGCAGCTTTACAGAAAGTCATGATGTTAATGTTTATAATATATTAATATCTTTATGCCTTGTATAGTCAAATTTAGCATATAAGAGCTGGATGATATTTTGCGACGGTACAAGCAATCAAGCATTTGAGATTTGCTATATAGTATATATCGCTCTATGCAAGTATTTTGTATGTGTGTGGATAAACTTCACTTTATTTGAGTACTGCATGTGTGTGGATACTTATAGTATATCCAACTTTATATAAAGATCTGGACGATAATATATTCACATTTTGCAACGATTTAAAATAATCGGGGAACTTAAATTTGCTATAGTATATATAACTTTACATGAGTACTGCATGTACGCGGATAAAGTTGGAAATAATATATATGTAACTTTATATGTGATGATACAGTTTTTGTAATGATATATCTTATATCTCATCCTATACTGTGATGTAAGATTTTGGTCATGATTTTAATCTCTAATTCACCGTTACCTTTGTGTCCTGCAGGTATCAAAACGGCAAGAAGATGATTTACCTGCCGCTGCTGTTTGTAGACGAGCTCAGTAACAGAGTGAAGGATTTGATGGTACCGCGTCTTTAATTCTCTACATTATACAGCTGTTTTCTCTGAGCTCCTGTAGTGAACGTGTGAATGTGAATGTGTTTAATGCAGGAAATCAACAGCAGCTCCACTGAACTGCCTCTGACCATCTCGTACGACTCCATCGCTCTGGGGAAACTGCGCTTCTGGATACACATGCAGGACGCCGTTTATTCACTGCAGCAGTTTGGTAAGGGTCTTATGGATAATTAAAGCAATAAGCCATGCAAGGCTGTGTTAAAGGGAATTTATCAAGGTTAAATGGCTTGATGTGAAATTAAGGGCCACAATGATTTTTTAAAAACTAATTTTAATAGGGTTGTTATTAAAATGCTTATGTATATATGTATGCATATTAGTATTATTAAACAAAATGTACAGAAACTTGCTAAATTTCAGAGAACAATTATTTTATACTATATTTATTCAAAAATTGAATATGCAAAAATTCAAACATAAAAAAACCTGATTAATTGCGTGGCCTTAAGATTTTTTAAAAACTATTTTTAATAGGATTATTAATATGCTTATATTTATATGTATATACACATACTTATACATGCAAAAAAAATGAATAGGGTTGTTATTAAAATGCTTATATATATGTACATATATATGCATATAAGTATTATTAAACAAAATGTACAGAAACTTGCTAAATTTATTTATTCAAATATTTAATATGCAAAAATAAAAAACCTGATTAATTGCCTGGCCTTAAGTGGTTTATTACTTTATGAAAGATCTGAAACCGCAAATGTAATGAATCAAATGTAATGAATCAAATGTATTAATAATAATATTATTCATTTAGATAAATTATATGTCCATCACGTCATATAATTTATTTATCTGACTGATAAACACTTTAATAATTTAAAATCACATTAGTATTGAAAATAAAAGTCACAGGGATATTTTTCTTTGTATTTTAGGCTTTACTGAAAAGGATGCGGATGAAATCAAGGGAATATTTGTGGACACAAACCTGTATTTCCTCGCCCTCACCTTCTTTGTGGCCGCTTTCCACGTAAGCTCATGTGTTTTAGACCGTCTCAAATTGTCTTAATCATGTTCATATTGCTGAGTCTGAGCAGGTTTATATTTCATCACATTCAAACATTACTGTGTTTTTGTCCAGCTTTTGTTTGACTTCCTGGCGTTCAAAAATGACATCAGTTTCTGGAAGCACAAGAAGAGCATGGTGGGAATGTCGAGCAAAGCAGGTTTGTGAACAATAACCCTCCTTTCACACGAATACATGCAAAGTGTTGTTGAGGAAGTGAAAGACTGTTTTGTGTTATTACAAATATGTTCAAATGAGCGACCATCTCATACACGAAACAAAATACAATAAAATTGTATAATATATTTAAATTTATAAATACTCATGATACTTAGTTCAATATGCTTTCATTATTTTTCTGTTATCTTGTAAAAATTAAATTAAAGTGGTAAAATTGTCCTGAAGTATGTATATTATACATACCTATAAATAAATTGTATAAATTATTGTATTTATTTATTTAACAATTTTATATATATATATATATATATAAAATATACATATATATATATATATAAAACATTGTTTTTATTTACTTTTTTTGCTTTAATTTACTTTTAATTTGAATAATAATTTTTAATAATTTACATTTTTAAATAATTTTTAGGTTTATATTTATTATTTATTAGTTTATATTTATTTATTATTTTTTATAATGTATTAATGTTTTATAGTTTTTTAAAATTATTGTTAAGTTTTATTTTTACTCAAATGTCAAAAATAATCATACAGCATAATGTAATATATATATATATATATATAGATAGATAGATATAGATATAAATTAAAAATATAATACATATTTAAAATATGAATAATACTATAATAATTAAGATAAATATTATATTAATATTAATTAATGTAATATTAATATTTATTAAATTATCCTCAAGGTATATACGATTTCATTTGTTTTTGATAATTGTTCCATTTTATTTATTCATTATAGTTATTCATAACTGTGTATAATAATCCACCATGGTTTGCTTCGGTTTTCACAACATGACCGCGATCTCTCAGTGAGTTAGTTTACATGTATCAGACTGTTGGATGTGCTGATGTGTGTGTGTGTGTGTGTGTGTGTGTGTCAGTGCTGTGGAGGTGTTTCAGCACTATCGTGATCTTCCTGTATCTGCTGGATGAACAGACGAGTCTCCTGGTTCTGATTCCCGCTGGGATTGGCTCTCTGATAGAGGTACAGTCAGGTCTCACTGGGTTTATGTGCTTTTTACTGCAGTCAGCTGGACATCATGAACTTACACCTACAGCTCTTATGTTTGTATATTTATTTCAGGTGTGGAAAGTGAAAAAGGCTTTTAAAATCCACGTCATATGGAGGGGCTTGACTCCCACATTCCTGGTAAACTTTTATAGTTTCTCTTCTTTATTGTTCTGAATCGTCTTGTTACTAAAAACATTGATGATTCTCTAACTGTGAATTGTTCCCGGTCTGTCCTTCAGTTTGGGAAACAGGACGAATCTGAGAAACGAACAGGGGAATATGACACACTGGTGAGCACAAGCTTCATCCAGAACGCAGTCTTATGATTATGTGTTGATATATCTCAATATCGCACTTTTGAATATTGTTTGTCCTTCAGGCGATGAAGTACCTGTCCTATCTGCTGTATCCCCTGTGCCTTGGCGGGGCGGGTTACGCGCTCGTGTTCGTCAAGTACAAAAGGTGAAGGGTCACATTTGCTAAAACTTGTTTTGCTGAAAAAGTTATTTGAGGTGCACAAATGATTAATATTTGATGTGTTTGCACAGCTGGTACTCCTGGATTATTAACAGTTTAGTCAACGGTAAGTTTTTAGCTTTTAAAAAAAAGTCATTTTGTTTTAATGATTTAGAAACAATAAAGATGGAAATGTAATTGCTTTTTTCATTCAGGAGTGTACGCCTTCGGATTCCTCTTTATGCTGCCTCAACTCTTTGTAAATTACAAGGTTTGTTGAGTTTAAATGACTTCTTCCATTCAGAGTCATGAAATTATGCTTGATTCATGTTTGCGTTTGTAATCAATGCATTTGTTTTCACAGATGAAATCAGTCGCTCATCTGCCCTGGAAAGCCTTTATGTACAAGGTGAGAGACGATCGTTCACAGTGAACCTCTCTCATGCTGTTTTCATTAATAATGCATGATATATAAGAGACAATATTTGTTTTGGCAGATATTAGTGCTTTTAAAGTTTTAAACCCCCTTAAACTATATACCGGTAGTATAAAAACTGCCAGTATGAAAACTAAATACCTGTTGTTTTCAATATTTTATATGATTGTACATTATTTTAAATATATATATTAGAATTTATCATAATTTATAAAAAAAACATGATACTGAGTACACATTACTTTCATTGTTTTTCTGTTATTTTGTGAAATTTAAGTTTAAGTGGTTAAATTGTCCTGATTTTGTATATAATAATTATAGATAAATTGTATAAATTATTTTATATATAATTATACATATAATAGTGTCTCTGATATATATATATATATATATATATATATGATATTTATAAAAAATATTATATATATATATATATATATATATATATGATATTTATAAAAAATATTATATATAAATATAATGTATTAAATTATCCTTAAAGTATATGCAGTTACAGATAAAATCTATCAATTTAATAAAACAATTTATCATATATTTTTTTAAGATTAATAAATTAATAATTGACTGATATTTACTGAAAACTAAAGATCATTGTCTGTCTGGAGGTTTTAGTTTCATTAACTGAGTTTTCTTATAATTCTGACACTTGTTTTTCTCACCAGGCTTTTAACACGTTTATCGATGACGTGTTTGCGTTCGTCATTACCATGCCCACGTCACACCGGCTGGCGTGTTTCAGGGATGACGTGGTGTTCCTCGTGTACCTGTATCAGAGATGGTGAGGATCCTTACAGTCTGACGTTGATGTTGATCTGACTCGTACGGATGATGCATGAGATGTTGATGTTTTTCAGGCTCTATCCAGTGGACAAAACCAGAGTGAACGAGTACGGCGTGTCTTACGATGAAGAGCCCAAAGGAAAATCCCATAAAGATTGACACCGACACAACAGGACAGCTCAGCATTATCATGAGATCAGACATCGGATTCAAAAATGAAGGACAACACTGCATTTGTCTATTTGAGCTCAGTTTTGTCTCCAGTAAACAGGATTTTGAGCAGCCACTCTCTGTCGGAGCGTCTTTCACAGTTCAAACGGTTGCTATATATTGAGTTATAGGTTAAGAAGTAAAACTATGAAAAGCTTGTGTAAATGTACAGAATGTATTTTGATGGGACCTTTAATTCAGTCTCAAAAAGTGTTTTGTAATTAAGACCACATCACAAGGGTGCCAAAAGACCAGAGTTTCAGATTAATTATCTGTTTTGTTTCCAAATATGAATTAATTTTAGTAACATGACTGTTGTTTGCGTGTTGGGAGAGAATGATGTATGTTTGTTTTCACGTTTCATTCCAATAAAAGTGTTTCTGTGATTCAACTGCTTAATTACAGAGACTTTATTAAACAAACCATGCCTTCCACTGCCTTTATTCTTGCATGTAGTTTTTTATGTTACTTGTCCATGATGACAGTGCAGCAGTAACTGACCTATTATTACCTACTGAACTAACTGTGTGTTAATAAATATAAACAAATACATTTAAAAAATCGCACAAAAAAGTATTACCATGTTTCTAGATGGTATACTTTGAAGAACAATGTAAATACCATGTACATTTTATTTACTATGTAAATAAATAAAATTATCATGCAGTTATGTTTAACTTTTTACATTTTTCCAGTTAACTTATATTTAAATTTTATATCTAATAAATAGAACGCTCTCATGACCACGCGGATGTCTGACAGAACAAACGGACCAATCACATCCTCTCCTCACTGTGTTAGTCCCGCCCACTGAAGTGACGCATGATGCTATATAAACGATCGCCCCGCCCCCCTTCGGCCCTTTCCGTTCACTGACATCGCTGTGTTTGAGGTGCTCGGTTCTTCGCTCGAAGCTAAGGCCTTTGAATCCGGCGACTAGCACCGTCAAATTAAGGCATCCACGTCTGAAACCTTAACCTAGTGAAAGAACAATGGCATCTGTGTCCGAGCTGGCCTGTATTTACTCCGCTCTCATCCTCCATGATGATGAAGTGACCGTAACGGTGAGTGTAGGGTTTGATCGCGCGCTGACGGCGCGACATGAACATCCGGGACTCTGACACTATCTGTGTACATATGACGCTCATACATTACAGTGATTTTAAGAGATTTACATTTGTACATAGGTTAGTTTGTCACTGCACATGTTCAGTGTGTTATTATAACCCAAATAGTGTGTGAAAACCGTTTGAACGCGTTGTGGGAAACTAGTAACTTACACATGAAGCGCGCGCTTTTTCGGTTTTAAAAGTGACCACTTTTTTTACACCGTTATTCAGGCCAACTTAAGTGATTTACTCTTAAATCTTAAAATGTGCGATTGTGACGGTAATCATACAGTACAGAGCTACCACTTGATATTCCATCCTGTACCATGCTAATCACAACATTACTATATTAAGAGGCATAATGACCATGTGTTAACCATATACTTTGATCTCAATTTATATTATGGTAAGTTATTTACATCTTACTCTAGGAAGAATACCGTTGTATCTCATCATACTGTGCCGTGGTGTTAACGTGCGTTTCGTTTTGACAGTAGCATGTTAGCATCTGATACCATCACTACTATTGTGTTGCATCCAAATAAAACCATGAACTGATGTGTGTTTTTCAGGAGGACAAGCTCAATGCCCTGATCAAGGCCGCCGGTGTGAACATTGAGCCCTTCTGGCCCGGTCTCTTCGCCAAGGTGGGTTTATTTCTCAGCCATTGCATCTATAAGATCCTTTGAGGATAATGGAAATGGTTAAATGTGGATGTTTGGGAAACCTTGTACCTACAATCATGAAGTCAAATAAAGTCAGCTCTACAGAGGACCTTAGCATTGTAATTTAATGAGTGCATCTTGATTCGAAGTGTTGATGTTTTAGTAGTGCTACTGTTGGAGTGCAAGTGTGATGTCACTTCCTAAGTGTTGATTTTTAAAGCCATTGTTCACCCAAAAATAAAAAATTAGTCCATGATTTACTCGCCCTGAAGCCATGCTAGGTGTGTATGACATTCTTCTCTCAGACGGCATTATATTAAATGTCCTGGCACTTCCGAGGCTTATAATGGGAGTCAATTGGTATATTTTTTTGGAAGTTGGCCTATCCATCCGTGATAATAGTGCTCCACACTGCTCTGGGGGTTAATAAAGGCCTTCTGAAGTGAAGCGATGCGTTTGTGTAAGAAAAAATCCTTCCGACAGACGGCCGTACGCCAAAAGAGTCACATTTCAACTTGACGCACAACGTAATGATGAACGCGGTTGCCCAGCCCTGTTTGTTTGAACCGTGAGAGGCTCACGCTACTCCTACATCTACGTCATACATCGTCAAGGGTTACTCTTGTGGCGCAAGTTGACTTGCGAACAGCCATATAACTCAGATTGTATTCGTCTGAAAAAAGAATGTCATATATACCTAGGGGAGTAAAGCATGGGCTAATTTTAATTTGTGTGTGAACTATCCCTTTAAGTAGTGCACCTGTTGTAGTGTGAGTGTAAGTGTGATGTGATGTGTTCAGGCTCTGGCCAGTGTTGACATCGGGAGTCTGATCTGTAATGTTGGAGCCGGTGGAGGAGCCGCTCCTGCCGCTGCCGCTGGTGTTGCTGCCGCTCCCGCAGACGCTCCAGGTAACACACACACACTCATTCAGACGCTTCACACCTGCATCTCATCTTCACACACTCAACCCGTCTTCTGTTTGCATTACAGCCAAGGTGGAAGAGAAGAAAGAGGAGAAGAAAGACGAGTCTGAGGAGTCTGATGACGACATGGGCTTCGGTCTTTTCGACTAAAGCAGTTTTTAATAAAAAAAAAATTGAAACTGTAAATGCTGTTTTTGTCACTGTTGGTTTGAGGTTTAGTTCTAGTTTATTGAAGTGTTCAATAGTCCGAAAGAATATAAGTCATTTAGATTCACTTTGTTTCCGATAGTTCTTTAAACAGTAAAACGAGAAACACTAATATAAGTGGTGTTTTTAAAATAAATTTGAGGCATTTATTGGGTAATGCTTCAATATGGCTTAATTTAACTACATAAGATGTGCGGCATCACGATTCCTCTTACCTTTTCTTTTGAAATGAAATTACTTTATGGGGAACAAACACTTACATTAACCAAAAATTTACGCAGTGCTTTTTAGCAAGGCATTTTGGGGCCTTAGATATGTGAGTAATGCCACTTAAAATTTATTCCAACTAAATTTAAAGTTTTGTTTAAGGCTTCAGCCCAGTGCCAAAAGGTTGCTCTACATTTCTGTCCTATTTTTTTTTAAGACTGGTCAGAAATTAAGACTAATTATTATAGTGTTAAACATGTCCCTATGATATAATGCTTAGTTTTTTCATACATGATGCAAATAGTTTTTTTTTTTAAATATATTTTTTTAATTCTTTAATAAGCCCATATTTCCTTTATCAAATAATTTAACAGATGCTTTTATCCAAAGATGTTCAGGAGTTCAATCATTTTCCTTTCTAAACATGACTCAAATTTTTCATTTCATTCATCAACTATGAACTATAATGGAATCATTTTAAAACCCAATCATTACCAGTTCAGCCTTTAATTACGAACCCAAAAAAGTGAAATCAAAAGGAATGAGTCGAGCGGAGATGAGACCAAGTTACATACAGCTAAAGATAATGATAACATTTTATTAGTTAAAAGATCTGTACAGTTGCTTCTTCCTGAGAATAATTTATATCATTGACAACATGGATTTCACGATTGTTCTGTACACAAAAGTCCAAACTCAAGGGGTCGTCTCAACCCTAGTGTGTGGTAAAAAATAACATGATTTTACAGAATAAAAGTCTTGAAATGAAATCAGAAGGCAGCTTTGATTATATCAATTTACCATTATGTGCTTCAAGTGACTGATATGTGACTAATAAATTCGCTTCTGTCCCAGACGTAATATTAATCTGACGTCAGGGCGGCTTGATTTTCCCTCTCTGTCGAGCAGTTTCACACAACAGCTGTGATTCCTTTAAAAAAATATGACTGGTTTGGCTTTAGAGTCATGGTGAGTTTTGCAGACGAGGAAGGCCTGAGTTTCTCAGAGGATGTTGTTGAGCACGAGCCCTCGATCGACGTCTGACATCAGCAATACAAAATAATGTGCTGATAAGCCTTTGGATTATTGGAGAGCCCTCGAGCGCGACTCAGTTCCAGTTGCAGGTTTGAGTAAGACCAACTTCATTTCTGGATACAAAATAAAACGAACATGACGCTTCTAACGGTTATAAAAGAAAAATATGTTCTGCAATATCCTCTCCTGGTGAAAATCTCTATTAAAAATGTTTCTGTAGCTTCTGTTTTGTAACGTTTAAAGCAGTTTTGTTCCTCTGTGATGATCCAGTCATCTGAGGAACTAGAGCGGCCTGTTGAGCGCCAGCATCTTCAGCCTCGCCTGGTCGATGACGTCCAGCAGGTTCTTGGCGTCGACGGCTAGTGCGTGAGCCGCGGTTAGCATCTGCTTCTTGTAGTCCTGTTGTAAGCTGGTCAACACGTACTGTTGCGCCAGACGCATCTTACTGATCAGCTCAGCCAGGTCAGAGTTCAGCAGCTTCTGGGCCATCTCGATCTGAGACAACACACACACACACACACACACACACACACACACACACACACAGAGTCAAGTCACCTTCATTTATATAACGCTTTTACCAATATAGATTGTTTCAAAGCAGCTTTAAGGCCATTGCTCACTGAGTCCGAAATTTTCGTATGCGTTTTTTCGTATTCGTGATTCGGTGGCTCTGAATTGTCAAAACACCATTCAAACTGCTTCATACGGATGCGAAAAACGCAGAAAATCGAACCCGATCCGAATTTTTTTATGACGGACAAAAGTTTCGGAGGCAGTGTGCAAGTGTGATTGACATAACGTGAGGTCGATTTCTATTTTTTAACGTGCGAAAATTTCGGATGCGAATTTCGGACTCGTGTGCAATGGCCTTAACAGTGATAATAGGAAATGAAAGTAACAGAGAATGTTTCGGCTAGAGTGAGTGTTCAGTGCAGGAATACATCATAATCAAAAGAGACGCTTTAATGGCTCTCTGTGGTTTCTGCCAAAATAAAAGCTGTTAAGAAATTAAGACCAAATATTAGTCCTTTTACAGCTGTACTGTAAAATTGGTAACACTTTACAATAAGGTTCATTAGTTAGCCGCACTTTTACAGCATTTATTAATCTTTGTTGATGTTAATTTTGACATTTACTAATACTTTATTAAAATCTTGTTAACATTAGTTAATGCACTAACATGAACAAACAATTAACAGCTTTATTTTTATTAACTAACATTAACAAAGATTAACAAATACTGTAACAAATGTATTGCTCATGGTTAGTTCATGTTAGTAATACATTAACTAATGAACCTTATTGTAAAGTGTAACAGGAAAATTAAACAATTATTATTACTATTATATTTTTTGGTCACACTTCAGATTAGGGTCCGATTCTCACTATTAACTATGACTTTTCCCTCAATAAACTCCTAATTACTGCTTATTAATAGTTAGTAAGGTAGTTGTTGAGTTTAGGTATTGGGTGATTAAGGATGTAGAATATGATTATGCAGAATAAGGCATTAATATGTGCTTTATAAGTACTAATAAACAGCTAATATCCTAGTAATATACATGCTAATAAGCATCTGGTTAATAGTGAGAACTGGACCCTAAACTAAAGTGTTACCATATTTTTCTATACAGTAACTATTATTATAATTCATAAATAATCGATTTTACAGTGCTATTACAGTAGTAATATTTCTTATTTTTCTTAATATTTGTATTTAGTAATAAGTATAATAATAATTAGTATTATTAAATAATTATTCTATAATAATTATTTGATAATTAAATAATAATAATTATTACTATTAAACAGTTTTTGGCCGAATTTTGCACACTTATAAATCACAAAATAAATAAATAAATTCAGAAACATCACAAGTGGTTTATTTTATACATGTATATAATATATTTTAATTATGTTTATTATAAAACTGTTTTTAATTTAATTTATTATTATTATTTTAAATGGCACGCTAAAATTAATTGTATTGTTATTGTATGTATTTTACTAAATGTATTTTTTAATTGACATTTTTATGATTTAATTAATTATAAGTAATATAATTATAAGTGTTATATAAATAAAATGATCAGAATCAAATTTTAATCATTATTATAATTAATAATTCATAATAAATATATACTGGAAAAACAGTATGAATAGTGTGTAAGGCTGCAAACAATAAATATTTTTATAACCGAATAATCTTATTATTGATTAACACCATCTAACATGATTTTCAGCTGATTAATGCAAAGCAAAAATTCAATGTTTATTTTAAAATCAATTATTTTTGGCCCCAGTAGTATAGTAAAACACTATTCTGTAAAAATATTTTTTAAATAAATGATTATTATAAATAAAACCAGCATGTTTAAAATCAGTGTGTTGCTCTGACCTCTCTGTGTGTGCTGGCTGGTAACACCGGGATGGTCTCGTCCACCGTCGCGAGTAACGTCCTGAGCGCCAGTCCGACATCCTGAGGAAACACCAGAGGAGCTCATCACACACACGCTTCACACAGGGAGATTATCCCAGCATTCCCAGTTTCCTGACCTTCACCATGGGCACGTACTCCTCCGGGGGGGCCGGCTGGATCCGGCTGGACATCTCGATGACGGCCTTCACCAGACCCGTCACGTTCTCATACACCTTATCATTAGAGCGGTCCAGGTTTGCTGTGGGAGGAGGACTGATCTCCTGAGGCTGGATCTGGAAACACATACACACACACACACACG